>CM010314.1:3613784-3817433 GCA_001923025.3 Taenia multiceps
AGAGACGAACGCCTCAACTGATGCTACGTTGCAAATACTGAGTCGCTACGTCGATTCAAAAGATTTGGGAAGAAGTAAAACCACCCACTTCCAATCACAACACAACGTTCGCTATCTCTGTGTGTTTTATGCATACAATTCAATGTACCCCCTGCTAGACATGTGTGAAGTTACCCACAATCAAAAGACTGTTTGCAAATTGCGTAGCATCCTAATTTTGCTTATCCTTTGACTTACAGGGGCTAAAAATTGACCACATCTCTGCAGTTGACAGTAAGTTCCATTCACAATCAACCCCCTAAGTCGATCATATATTCTCGCACTTCAAGCAGTCTTTTATCAAAATAATGCCTCGTTCACTCAATTGCATAAAAAAGCCTACGTTAAAATTGTTATTCATCAAATTATTTGCTGTGGGCTCCACTGCAAATAACGAATCTTGGCTTCTCAGAGTCAACTGCTGTAGTCCTAATTCTCAAACGAGTAGGAATTGGGCAGGTTTTTGCGATTGGGCACATCCAGTCTGGACGACGCGCAAAGCACTAATGTGCTAACATTATGACGAGTTCAGCCCAACCTCTCGATCATCGGAGGCGCAGGTCACATAAACCTCGATTTTACTGCCACGCAGTCAATATATGCCAACGTCTCTCTGTCGGTAGGTCTTAGCAGCCTCTATTTACTTCTCCCTACTCATTTCCTTTATTTCTTGCTTTCATTCACTCGATAACCATGATCTAATTGCATCTCATTTGTTTGATTACTTTGTTGTCACCGATCGCAATATTTCTCAACAATTTTGGACTTAACTAGCACGCAACGTGAAATTACCGATTCGTCACCTGAAGCGTTGAAGATGTACATATTTTCAGCACTTTGGATGTGATGGGTCTTTGTCTGATTTATCCAGGTTGGAGGGGCGGATGAGGATACCGAGAACGAGTCCGTGTGGCCTAATGGATAGGGTGTCTGCCTTCTAAGCAGAAATGTGCGGGTTCGAGTCCCGTCACGGGCGCTTTATTGGTGCCTGCACAAATTCTACCACCCTCTATCACTAGCGCTAGTGAGAGCCGAGTTATTGGTGCACTTGTGGATTGTGGCCAACTCAACTCTCCTACTTCGCCACGATCCCCGCTCACCAAGTCTCCTCTATTTCCATGTGAGTACAACTTCCGTTTTATTGTACCTACTTCTGCGGCTTCATGTTACATGCATGCGCAAAAAGCGAGTGGCTGCAAGGACATGTTAAATGACAGAATTAATGAGCTAACCTTGCGTGTCATTGCTTCACTGCACACACGTAAGTGTTTCAAGTAGCTCTATAGTGGTTGCATTAAAAACCGCAAGAATGGAAGAAAAGGCGCTTTAGGTTTCGCTTGCTTTACTAAAGTGCTGCATTGAGTTTCAAATTTTGTAAGGCACGGTAACTACTGTTATATGACACCTGAGACGAAGCGTATTACAACTGAATGAACATGGACACATCTCGCGGTCAAGGTGGATACATTGATTGAACTTTGCAATTAGCTGGCTGTTGATCGGGCGGTAAGCCGAATGCTCGTTGCAAAAATGACCATTCTTGAACTGACTGCCAAGAGCAGGAACTTTACATTTGTGCTAACCTACAAGTTAATGCAGTAAATATGTCTCTTGAAATAAATGATGTCAAAGATGCTACAAATCTAAGCAAAATTATCCAGAAGAGATAAAGCTTGACCACTTCTAAGCACATACGTGGCACAAAAATTGTGTAGTTTTGGCATTTAGTTTTCCCAAAATACTTTTTGTTACATATCGATATATGTCCATGTAGCATATATGAGTGCATACCTTGCGTCATAGACCTGTGTATGCATAATTTTTCTGACGCATTTTGCGCTTGCAAAGGAATTGATAAACCCGTTGCCATTGCAAAAGATGCTCTGACTAGTGAGATACATTCTTCTAGTAACTTATTTAAATGAAAAGTAGAATAATTTAATGGCGCACTTTATCGTAAACACGTAGGTTAAATTGTTTAAAAACAAGTTGACAAGAAAAACTTTGTACTTACTACTACTTATTTTTACCTCAGCGGTGTTTATTTAATTCATGTGACAATAAAATGAAAGATTGAATATGTGCACTTCGAAATTTTATAAGATACTGTCCATGCATCTGCCTATCTGCTACCCACTTTTTGCGGGCATGACACCAGTTGCAAATATGTGGGTACGTGTGCCAAGGCTTGGACTGCAGCCTGAGTTTGCTGCGGACGAGTCATATTGCCTGCTTATGGGAACTATAACCCAAGTGTTTGCCTTTGAATTGGAAAAAAATGGCAGCAATTACTGCGCTTTGCAGCATAAAGCAGATTTAATTGAAGTCTTTGCGCCCTATTACACTTGTAAGGGTGGTCTTCAATCACCCTAAGATTAAGTCTTAAGCAAAAATGATAAATATAGCTAAAGTTAAGGAATAAAATGAGTGAGGAATCGTCTTTTACTCCTTTGTTTGACCCACAATTTTCATAAGCTTATGCGTCAATGAAATGCCAATAATGCCAAAGAGGTGGGGTTAAAATTTTCCATTAACTATGATAGTGAAGAGCGCTTTGAGATACGATAGCATGCTTTAAGCGTACACTTTAAAATGCCAAGTTTTTACGCATTACCTGCAAAACTGACCATTCGTCCTGTAAAGTATCCACAAGCGGTGCGAAAATGGTGATCATGTCGATCCATAACTGAATTATTTACGAGTTATTCCATTGAAGGACCCGCGTTTTACAATCTGCTTAGATGCCAAGTAAAATTTATCCACCAAAAAAAAACGATTCATTATTAACTAAACGTTGCTACCGCAGTTTTAGATGTGTTAGTTAAGGGATCTTCTTCCTTTTCAAGGATAATTGCTTGGTTGGACAGTAGGTTGCTTGTATTTACCACAATTTGAACCCAGAATGAGAGCTTTTTCATAGAACTAGTTAACAAACGAGCACTAACAGAATAATTTAATGGTGATTTGCATAACAGTTTCCAGCAAGCGGCAATTTTAAATCATAATGTGCGATTTAACTGAATTATGCCATGACCGCATGAAGAAAGTCGGTAATAAAAACAAAAGTAGCAACTATTTCATTGACAAAAAAAGGTTTTGAAAAAGTGATGGCTGCCCACCCAAATCTATATTGCATTATTTTTACAATCTATGGCCCGAAATCAGCTAGAGTTTCACAATCCATCTTTAATTATTTGATTGGTCTGCTTTCGGCACACTTTAACCGATCGCTGCCAACCTGAACTAGTCAAGTTGTTTTCTCGATGCGTAGCTACTCCCTTTTCTCCATGTGGTTATATGTCCATCATATGGCAATCTTATTGCCATCTGCTCTACCAATGCCTGTCAGCTGAAAACACGTATTTTCGTGCGTCGAACCTCAATTTTCTGCAAATCTGTCAATTTTCTGCAAATCTGTGGCTCAGGTTAGCGAGGCAGTCGTGGCTCACTTAAATATTTATTGAGCTCGCACAAACTTCTAAAAAACTTACAACCTTTGCTAACACAATAAGATCTTCTTACCTTCTAGTAAAACGCTTTGCTCCGAACGACTGCAAAGTTGGAGAACGAATGCGAAATATACACATTAATTACAAAACATGTCTGATAGACAACAATGCCCACCAAAGTGAAAAAGGGGATGCAAATGCAAACCAAAGATGAGGGCACTGTGGATGGCGTTCGATGTCATAACTGCCAGATTTTATAGGTGCGCATCCTGAGTGGACACATGTATACATGAATCTAGAAGTCATCGCCAAGGCCGCAAGCAGACTGACTAAAAGGCTACATTACACCCTCTGTTAGTGGATTTGCTCAAAATAGAATGACTGACCTGTAAAATTGTATAAAACAAAGCCTTACATGACTATATTAAATAAACCTTTAATCAGCATGTGCTTTATTTGTCGATTTAGGCTGTGATATGATGTGTAATCTCTCGCGAATTCCTAAAACCGGCGTGTCTGTGAGGATAGATCAGCAACCTTTTAAACCGTTCAATAAAAAGAATATTCATCACCCATAAATAATGAAACATTTTCCGCTCACTACGGAGAAAAGGATTTTGAATGCAAAATTAATGTGCCCATGCACGTCAGAAGTTAATTAACGGGCAAACTTTGCCAATTCTGGAGAGGAAAAAGCATGGTTTGTAGCAGTAGCTTTATTAGAAAAGTTCCGAGTTCTGGCATTCTCTGTCAGTACGTAATGCTAACAACCAACACGCCAATGGCAGGCGGACGTCCTCTTTTTCTTCTTCCCCTTCTAATTTTTGTCTCATTATTGTAAATGTTATCGCTTTCATGTTTATGGTTGCCCAAGGCAAACAAGCAACCAAAGTGCAACTTTTGCCCGTTATTCTTTTGGAATAGCTGCTTCACTGATTATATGGGTAGGAAAATGCGGAACATACCTCTTCATTCGATATGAAATCACAATGACAGAATTGACCATTCTGCCAAAAAAATAGATGCCACATTCTTTACCGGACACCTCTGAAGAGACTAAGTAAACGAATGTCGAAAGAGCAGAATAAGTTTCGTTCACTTTACCAAAGCACAGTCTTGGACCTAGCAATGAAAATACGTTCCGGCTTTTACTAGTAGGTTGTCGGACAATGGGTTGCTAATTTGGCAACCGACTGCAATGGTGCTCATTCCTAAATTTTTTATTACATTCTAAACAGCTAGATATAAAAAGACAGTTTCTGAGGCTACACCTATCTTAGAATACAACCTGGTAAAATTGACCACAATAATAATACTCAGACAAATGGTAGCAATTCAAAAGTTGGCGTTGTTTTGGAAACAGTGAACCATATTAAAGCCATGGCCACAAAGCTTTCTTTCCCTTGGAAAACATGGCGCCATAAATCACTACATTAAGAACAGGGATCATTTTTTGCAGTCATGAAATCTGCTCAATAAATCTATTTAATATCATTTTTACACTTCTATGCGGTTCAATAGAATGTAAACCGAGCAATGACCCTTCTCTCTGGACAGTGTAGTCATTGGCCTGACCGCAGAAACACCAGAGCCGATTAATCATGACTGGCATGCGTGTTAACAGTTCACCATTGCTGTGAACTCTTCCACTATCAAAACCTTGTTTGCTGACAGCAGCGGAAGGAATCTGGTCTACGCAGCAGGCATATATGCAACCGTAGCAGCGGTTTCGTAAACTGGACCCTGCCCTTATACCACAAGGATTTCGTCCGCTTAATTGGCTCTTCTTTCTTTGGAAATTTTCTTTAGACGTTGCAGGATACAAGCTCTGGAATAAAATATCTAATAACATCATGATATTATGCGGGATTAAAGTCAATGCACAGTCCCACTTAATGGGAGGAATATAGTTGAGCTGATGAATTATTTCTTCTTTTATTCAGTCAGACCAAATGAACAATACATAGGTTAAAATCATTCAATCAACTTTTGGACTATGTTTGCTATGCACGTTGCTTATGAATGAATCCTACAACCAGCAAACTAGGTTAGTCTTACAAATATCTTGTCAAAAAAGTGCAGCCATCAAAATTTTTGGGCTGTTTTCATTTAATTGACCGCACATGGGTATAAATGTAAAGTTTACCTTCTCTGCTCCTGCCACTCCTTGCACCTTATCACCTTGATGGCGTTTTTGTTTTTCGTTCTTTTTTATCCTTCCTTTGTTTAACTGTCCGCATACTTCCTAGCGCCTGTTTCCATTCAAAGCTGTTCTTCTTGTGGATGGGAGCGGCCTCTTAAATGCCTTTCGCTACTACTGAAAAATAAATGTGCATTGCATGCACATAGATCGATGCTCATTTATGCACTAAATATTGAAAATTAGCGCCAATATAAACATTGCGATAAACAGAGTTCAGTGCTCTGGTAAAATTCGGCTGGCATGCAAGACTGTTTTTAATGCACCAATGGTGTCTGGTAGGCTATTGGCCATTACTTCAGAGCAGCTTTAATCCAATGCCTTAACACCTAAATCAAAAGAATAGAATAACAACAACAAGTGGTTTGTCGGTGTATATGTATGTTAACGACGGGAAGCTATTCAAAATGTTCGACTTTGAGCATGTCCAAAGATAGGCTTTAGCAGTTAGTTGTCACTTTTTCCTAGGATCTACGTCAATCTACATCATATATTGGTGCAAACAGCTACCATTAGGCTTTATAATTTGCGACTTGAGTTCCACGTAAAAAGATTGATGCGTCACGCACGGAAAACTCGTAGGGACCAACCGAAAATAATTCATTCTCTCTGAATTACATCTAATCATTATAAAGTCCCTGGATTTTGCAAGTTGACACAGAAATATGCAAATTACAGTGTTGTCGGATGGTCTACACGTGCTCTGTGACTATCGGTGCTGACTTATGCATGTGCGGTTGGCGGCCTACCGACGTGGCAGATGTAGTGCACAACTGCTCTAGCAGCGACACCTGTATCCGTTGCGTCTCAGTCCATGGACCACTCTTCCTCTTTCAAGTAGACTCACTGCTATCCCTCCTTTGATTCTCTCTGTGAACACTCAAGCACAGAGTAGGGTCATTCTAATCAAATCTGGGCTTTTGAGTGTATAAATACAGAAGAATGTCAACATATTCCTCAGCTTTGTTTGATGCTCTACCTGTGCACTTGTTGAAAGACTTAAGTATAGCCCATAAGGTTTGCGCAAAACATGGCGCCAATCGCTGGGTGTTATCATCTTTGAAGTGTCGATGCCATCCAATCATTCCAATGCACGCGGCGTTGCGCCCCAGATAAAATGGTTTCGCAACACCAATGCGACATCATTCCCCTTCACTTCAGCCATACGTTCGATCAATATTCCCACTTGTATGTGCCAACTCCATATAATATGCAAAACACAAGCTTAACAAAATGCCTTATCAAAGATGGCATAAGTGGTCTCAATTTTTTTCGATAATGGGGTCGCAGAAGGCAATAATTAAAACAAGGTGAATGAGAGTTTCGTGGTTAACAATGGAGTTGGCTTTCCGGCAACTCCTGATTAGGTGAACAGTAAAGAACTGAGGATTTGGCAATACCTCGAGTATGAAAAACACATCAGCTCGGCCTCTCTAAGAATGCATAAGCCGAGTCACCTACGTCCGTGGAATTGACACTGTTACGATAGGGCATAATCTCGCAGTTGAATGCGGACATGCGTCGGCATGCTTTTACCGATCGGTCAAACATGAAAAGCACATGCAGACATATATGGCCGCAAATTGCATTCACTAAAATCACTATTTTTAATTGTTTGTAAGCTGCAGCTATCTCATCGGAAGTCCAGAATTATGCCAAATATCCGCTTGTGCTGCATCCTTTGTTGAAGATGATGCTTCCAAATCCTGGATTGTTAAAACAGTGTACAGTCTTGACGCAATCAACTCAATCTCTTGAGGTGAAGTGCTAGGTTTGCTTTAATATTAACCATGTGAATCGATCATGTCAGAGAGTTCGTGCCATATTCTTAAGCATTCGTTTTCTACTTGTCCATTTTATGCTCGCCTGTCAAAGAGAAGCTTAGTTAATGAAGTATTTCTACACTGCACTAAGTTGAAGTCTATTAAGTGAGGGGTGATTTGAACTGTGCAAGATGGCACAAGCTTTAGAAAGCCTGGCACAATATCCAAATCTTATTATTCCATTGCACTGAACGACCATCTTTGATAACCTGGCAACCCATTTAGCCATGGATTTTCTTCGCATTAACCTGTTTTACATAATTAATCTTCTCATCCTATTTTCCAACAATAAATTTACTGACCGATCAACAGACGGGAATAGTTTGCATTAAAAATAAGAGCTAATCTTGACTTCACCTGGCAAATAAGCTGAGTGTCAAGAGGGTTCATCAATTTAATTGAGCACCAAATCACTGGACGAGTGAAATTTTTAATGAAACCCCACCAAGGACGTTTGACACTTCAATGAAGGTTCGCCAAATAGAAAAAAACTGGCTGCCAACCACTAATGGTCACAGCTGTCTTCGTTCTCGCGCACAAAAAATGAAATTTTGCATTTGTCCTACAAATCCCTTATCGTCAGTTATCATCTCGGTGACAAAAGTGGATATCATACCAAATTCAGACGCGCCAATCGGTTTGTACCTCTCTAGACGAGGACGCTACCGACTTCAGCTGGCATGTGGGTTGAGTCTAGTATCAAGCACCAATACACAAAGCTTATATTTACCAATCGTTTAAAAGTCATCTATAGGGGATTCAACGATTTTACTCGTTATTACAGCCAAGAGCAATGCTTTATTAAAATCCCTCCTGAATGCCTATAAACATGTCGAAATAAAGGTAAAATCAACTCACCACTGGTCAGCTAACCACACTAGTCGTCTTGATAGCAGTTTTATTTACATTTGTGTACGCACGTCAGTCTTACTTATTTGGAGCAAGCAAATGTTGTTTTGATGGTAAGACCAAGATTGAGCATACGCTTGCACTTCAGTGCATGTCAGCTATGGCCAATGTTTCAGTGCCTTAGGTTGTGCCACCCATTAATGACGTCACGAAGAATTCATATCAAGGCCTACTATTCACAAGATTTAAACATGCGGTTGTGGTCTCATTATGGGGAATTAAACAGGTGGCACTGCTTCCTTAAGCCTAAATAAACCGCGTAACGTGTAGTACATTAAACTATCACGATCCCCATCTGGCCGCATTTTGATTGTTAATAGGTCTACCTTTCAAAAAGCATTAATCCAACTCGCTTTGCATTTGCTAAGTCCACCTCCCGTTGCGTTACGTCTTGCTCTTTGCTTGAAAAAGGAGCCACTTAAGCAAAATGCTTGACTCATTAAGTTAAGCTAGGTGCAACCTTGCAATTTTGTTTCGTTTACGGCTGTTAATTCTCATCGCAGTGCAGTCGTATGCGCTCCATTTCGCTCAGAATTATAAGCACACTCCTTTTAATGATGACCAGCTTTCCTGCCATTGCATATTAGAAACCATGAAGAAGTGGTTTGTGCTCCAGTTCACTTTAACCCACCATAAATATGATTCTCTTAAAGGGTTTTTAAATGCACTGGCATTTATTACGTTCGTACTAAAGCGGCGTGATTTCACTCATATTTAAAAGCTTTTCTAATCGTCTTTATCCTGCATTTCCCACGTACACTATTAGGAAAGCGCATGCACTCAATTCCATCCACAATCTCCACTGCTTGATAGCTGAAGGCAAGGTTATTGAGCCTGTAATCACTTGTACTCTTGGTCCACTACAGTCCGCCCCTATTCATAGGTTGGATGTGCCTCTTCCCACGTGTTGGACGTTAAAATGCATCTCTTTAGCAACTGTGACTCTCCGAATTACCAATGAAAATTGAGTTTGATAATATAGTGTTGCATATGAAAGGGACATTTGGAAGAACGGAATGAGGAAAGGATTATTGCTGCAACACTGCTTTATGCGAATCACTAACACAAACAGGCACGCAAATTAATTTCAGGGCAGAAATAACAAAAAATTTGTAAGTTTGGTCTAAGCATTTATTTGCTAACATGTATTTATTGGATTCTTTGTTAAAATCTGCTAACTGATAGGAATAGTGTTCCTATTACTCACCAAGTCAGAGTGCAAAATAGGATGGCAAAGCCCCTTTGACAGAGCATTTAATGAACCAATGCTTACTAAAATAATGGAACCGATTGCTGCACAGCATAAAATTGAGCTGGTACTATCACAGTAAAATTGCACTCCGCAGGTGATTGCACAGGCTTTGAGATCCTCACGAATCATGCTTTTGCTTTGCAACCCGGCCTATGGGCCATTTTTGCGGTTGTATTTCCTAAAATTCCCATTTCTCTAACATATTGATGCTAAAAGGCGGATTCTTTAGATACAGTTGCATGAGAATAAGGAAAAGTTTCTCCGGTCAGAAAATTTAGTATAGTAGGGCCCTTGGCAGCATAGAGAAAAATAAATGAACGTTCGATGCTAACCTTACATTGCACAAAAATTCCCTGCGCTTCGCCCACTAGATTTCAGTTTAGTTTAGCCCTACATGCATACTGTGATGTAACTTATTCCAAATTGTCTTGGCCAAAGGGAATTCATATCTTGTCACTAATGTAAGGACAATTATTGTTTATAAAATAAAAAAGGAAGAAATTACTGCAGTGAGGCACCTTTTTTTCCACATTTATCTACTTTTAGCCATTTTGGCTTAGGAAATTCGTATTCTAATTTCTCTAAAAGCGCATTCACTGATTGCTCCACACTTACCAACGAATCGCTCTTCTTTGTAAGGTTCTCATTTGTGAGATCTAAGCGTTCTCCCTCTACACATGTGTCCCTTCACACAATCATCTCAAAACGTATCCTTTCTCATTATTTTTCACTAAACGTGGACCACTCTTACTACGATATATGTCTCATTTGATGATAAAGAGTTTTGCAGCTGAAAGCATAGCTTCACACCTGTTAATGAACAACCTCAACAAATGATCTTCCAAATTCTATTTGTTATTGGGAGCGCCATCTAAGAAGTCGCCTCCCACCACCGCCATTTATCAAGTCGGGTAAAAGGAAATAAGGGTAGCAGATCTGATGCAACTACCTTTTACATGCACCAGAATCGTAACACCAACACGGTCGATTATCTAGCTTGCTAATTTGTAAAGATAGGATCGAAATTATAATTAGCATCCTATCTATCATAATCTCAACCTCAAAATTCACTCACTAGGCTTACTTTGACCTAGAATCTTACTAAGTGAAATGCGCATTTATGAGCACATTTCCATTGCCAGAGCTACCTCAACTTATGGAAAGTCTAAAAATTTTTAGTGCTTTACGTAATTGTAAACACTTCCATTACGGGTATTTTTGGAAACCAAAATGGGAAAGACATTTTATAAAATGCCCAACTTTAGTTAAAACAAAGGCAAAGTAAATGTAACAACCGTTTAAATAGCAGGACATTACCTCCTCAAAAACATGTCTTTACAATACACCATTAATGGGATCAGTAAAGCAGCTTCCACCACATAATGGCAAGCAGGAGCCAACACTCAGCTAGTTATTGAGTCCGAGAAACAGTAAGGCGAATGAAGAAAATCTGGGCAAACGCAAGGCAAAGATTCAAACGGTGAGTCCTAAATCAATCGACACTCTACAGCATTGCAATTAGATCGACAGTCCTACCCAGCATGACCACAGCTAAGGTTCACATTTGTGCACTTCATACACATAATATGGGTTGGATACGATTCAAAGGCCAGTGGAAGCATTTATAAAGACTACGTGAATGAAATGCAGCATTATGCATTCTTTCGTAGGAAGAGATCACTCCTTCGAATGAAAAGGCGAAGCAAATATCCGACGCTTGGCACCCAACTTCCACAAATAAGTTACAGGCTATCACTGGCAGTAGTTGTGTCACCGTGAAGCAGTAAAATAGCGTACAGCTTGTGTGCCTTCTTCGCTGTCGTGCTGTTTGCAAGATTTGACTGGAAATGGCAATCTGCATAAAAGAAAGTGGAAAGGAGGAAAAGAGATGGATTCAATTACAGCCAAATTGATGATTGTCTCATGTATACCATATACTGTGGTTGCCGTTAGGGACGTCAATTGATTAAATATCATTTAGACCCGGCATAATGTGAGATGGATATAGCTTCAATGCTTCAAGTCTACAAGATTTTTCAATTAGGTGATTAGATTAGTCACACTCTAATGACGTGAAACATATTTTGCTTCCGCGAGTACATGTGTACCATTTGCCCAAAGCATGTTTAATAGTGAAGTGCTGGATTCGCTTCCATGGTTTGGAAGTCTTTTATGCAAAAAACCAATATAGTTGCCAGGGTAGATTAAAATATTAAACTTGCCCCTGGTCATTAGGAAGCAAAATTTGCCAAGTGAATCTCAGACTGTGAAGCTCAAGTCGGAAAATGGATAGTCACGATCAGCCAACAATGACATTTTGCTCCCCTTTTTGACGTCACACAATGCTGAGCAGAAATGACGTGTAGAGCTATCAGGAGAATTGAAGACATCATTCATGAGTATAGGGTTTGGGTACTTTGGAGAGACAGTCCCCAAGTTTTTGTTTCATGCGCATGCTTGGTGATCAGTTCTAGCATACCAAAAATAGTCATTCCGAAGTACCCGTTATTTCGAGCCATTAACACGCATTGCCATTTGCTCCACGGAGGAAATTAACTTTAACAAAATGCAACTTTATTTTTGGAGAAAAAAAAGGAGCAGAGGAAGTGCGGTGACTTGGAGCCTCATGCCTCAGCTGTTCTGTAATGTCCAAATAAGCAACTAATGCTCTTCAGCGTTTTAATCGCATGCAAGGTTAAGAAAAGATGCAGAGTATCTCCTAATTTTATAGAATCTTTTCTTAAAATCTGCTGCTGGAACTCATGTAATCCAGCTTTCATCGCTTGGATTACTGAGAACTATTGCTCATAAATTTGCACACATTCCATGCTATGTAGATCCGCAAAACGGCTTTTGGTCCCTGCTGCCCAGAAGTGATGGGGCATCGGTTCAAACGTACTAAAATAAAGCCCTCTCCCAAAATACTCGATGCATAAAGTTGCTTTCTTTTACAAGCAACTTCACATTCTTCACAGAGAAAAGACTAATTTCATTGAATAGCTCATCACTTGGGTTGCATAACGAAGAGGCAAGTTTAATGTGATGAACTTAACCACATGCCCATGTCACTTACAGTTTTGGTGGCAACTGATGCTCAGCGTTGTAGTCATATGCCTAGATGAGGACCGATTCAAGAGGCCCCCTGCTCACTTATTCTGTTAGCTTAAAGTATCTTTGCAGGATCTCGCGAAACTCATTGTTCTCTTGCAAAAGCACGTTTGTATGCAGAGCTGTGTGCGAGCAAACGGGGAGTCAGGAGCAGCTTTGAATACCTGAATTGCGTTAGATGAAATGATGCTTGTTTTAATGCAAATGATAAAGCTTTGTTTAACGTCTTAGTTAACACATGTATGCCATATTTTAGCAAACATGGATTTCCATTGTTCAATTTTTCCAAGGCAACGCAAATTCCTCGAATATTTCTCCTTGCATCAAAAAGATGAGAACGCTTATAAAATGCACACTCTTTTCTCCAATTGGTGATTATAAATGTCAAAATTAGCACAAGTGCTTTTTTCAAAACACGATGAGCGCCATTATATTACCTCTTGCAGTAATGATTCACGTAGAGTAGAAGTTAATTACTCAATCAAAATTTATTAGTGGATGTCAAAACTTGTTCCCTCTACCCACTCATAAGTCAGTAACATGGTCAATAACCATTCATGTTTATGTACTCTGTATTAACATGGTCACTACCGATTTATGTAGGGCAGGAATGCGTCATCGTTCCGTTCCCACTGCAGGCAAATGAATAAATTGCTCCATTTAGAGCAAAATTTTATCCCTCCGTCTTACTAACTTGCATTCGCATGGCTGTGCTGAGACCACGTAGAGAAAAATGTGTTCTCTCAATCCGCGACAACTGTGTTAACGTGGTCAACATTGATTCATGTGGAGCAAAATTAATCCATCAATCCATTCACATTACGGTGTCAGGGTCACAAAGAGGAAATATAGTATCGTAAATCACTCACACTGCGGTCACATGGTCGACATTGGTTCATGTAGGGCCAAATTAGTTCTCTCCTTCCTTACATTCTGCGATGACACAATCGTTATTGAAGCATGCAGAGTAAAATTTGGCCCCTTCTTTCGAGAGCTCTGATGACTCGTAGCTAGTTTTGATTATAAGAAGCAGATACTGGTCCCAATCTGCACAATCTGCGGCAAAATGATCATTTTAGACACTAAAAAGCAAAACTTGGTCACATATTTGTTCATGTGAGGAAATGGAAGTAAAAAGAGAAGAAAGTTTGGCTAAAAAAGAATCGACTTTAAATAAGTGATCGCAGTTGCAGTGGGAATGGAGTGAGTCGATTGTGATAATGAGAAACCAGTTGAGGTAAAGGGAGGAGAATTTCAAAATAATGATTAGATTTTGATCATACGACTGCATTTAAAGTGGATAGAGCGAGGAAATTCGATTATAGTGAATCGAATTCGATCATGTGAGCATTAATTTAGCTGCTTTGATTCGGCTTTGATCATGCGATTGCAGTTGACGTGGAAAAAGAGGGGAAGGTTTGGCTGTATTGTTTCGATTTTGATCATGTAACTGCAGGTGAGTGGAGAGACAGAGAGGATAACTTGTCTCTGTTGAATTGATTAGGATCATTTGACTGCTGCTGAAGCAGAGAGAGAAGAATTTGGCTTAATTGAATCGATTCTGATAATGTGACTTCGGTAGCAGTGGGAGAAGAGTATGATTTGGCTGTATTTGATAGATTTTGATTACACACCTTCAGTTGAAACGGATGGAGTGAGAGAGGGGGATTTGACTATGTTTAATCGAAGTAGAGGGAAGAGTGCTCTCTACTTACATTAATTTCGATCATGTGTCTGCTCACGAAGTAGGGAGAGGACAGAAACTTTGGCTGCATTGTTTCGGTTTTGATCATGTGACTGCAGCTGAAATTGAGATATTGTTGGATTTGCATACTTATCCGAATTTAATCGTCCACTTAGGGGCTCCCAACTGATGTTAACAGACTTGTTCTAAGATTCGAAGAGCTGCCCAAAGTTTCAATGTAAAATGACCTTCGTTCTGGGAACTCTATCCGAACATGAATTTATGAATCTCAGTAAGACTAGTGGCGCAAACATTCATGGTGGCATGGAGGAGATGTAGTGAATTTGCTTTGTCAACAACTTCTTCAGGTGTCATTCTAGGTGAAAAAAATTGGTAGTTAGTTACGAAGAATAAATTTAATTTCTATACTTTAGTGATATTTTTTGCCACTTCCACAAAGGTGGATAATCCACTCCCTCGCCATTGACTCCCACAATCGATCTAACCGCTTTGCTATTGATACTTTTGTCAGCTAACTTCAAATAGACATTTGTATAATTTGACGGTATCCCTTCTCTATAAAGTTATTACGCAAAATGTTTATTCTTATGAGAATTGGTGATCAGATTTAGCACATGCAAGGCCTTCAAGCGATTCAGATATTTACCTATAAAATGTTTCCTCAAGGCTTCCGTGATCCACACTTCCTTTGAATAAAATGAGTAAATGGGATTCGCGTATCATTTTTGCAATTCTATTGTCTTAAGTGTGGTTGCATCCAAATTTGTTTGCATACTTCTCAGTTAAATCGATGCCTGCCTTGGCGGTAATTCTTCGGTAACTTGATGAAGGCGTCAGCGCTCTAGACACGCAACATCATCCCTCTTACCCAGATAGAGAGTTAGATAGATAGATAAGACCAGCGCATCCTGAAACAGGAGCAAGATGACAAGGAGTACGCTAACTCCAACTTCTATGAAAAAAGTAGTCAACTCTGCCCCTAGTCGCATAAGTGTATCAGATTGGTGCTCCTGCATCTATCCGTGAACATGCGCGAGAGCCTACATACTCCTCATTCCCTTTATGGAGTCCTGGAAGAAAACAAGGTTCAGCTGCGCGCAAGTTCGAAAAAATACCGTGGTTTGTCTGTGTGTGATTTTCTTTACGGCACAGACTACCTTGTGAAATCTGAGGTAGATGGTTGACAAGTAGAAGCGCTAGAAACGGCGCCTAAAAATGAATTTTGGGAGCAAACCACTTAAAGACTTGCCAGGTGTCCTGCCCTCTGGGCCATGCCTGTAGCTTCGATTCCTTCTGCCTACCAAAAATATCCTATTCTAAGCATTATGTTTTCTATCTTTGTCTTTTCCTTTTTCTAGTATTGGCGACCGCGCTGCTGCTGCTGCGGTTGATGCCGTTGATCCGCTCTTTTCCCAACGATTCCAATCGTACTCATATGGACGTTAATTGCCGCAACAAAACGTCGTGTTGAATCACCGTCAACACAGAATAGGTTGGTGAGTGAGGGAGTGATTGAGTGTGTGTGTGTGCGAACGGCCCTAATTTGGGCCTCATTACTGACTCAAGCACACGGAGCACTTCGTGAGACCACCAAATGTTGTTATGCTTGCGTTGTCCATATTGTTCATCTCTGCCTGCCTGTCTGCACACGCACTCACCCACTAAAGGAGTGTCGGGTTACTAATCCAACATGAAACCCAGCCTCAACACCGTGATATGGGATTAACGAGGGAAAAGTCTAAAGGACACTTCATATATGCCTTGAAAACAAAAAGCAACATTCGAAATCTATGCCCTACTAGAGTCAAAACTCATGGAAAATTCTTGTATATTCAAAACAATGTCCTAAACAGAGTAAGAGTTTTCATCTCAGAGATTATGATAGTAATTATTTTGCTATGTAAGACAGTGTAATGTTGTCTCGTTTAATGATCAGATTGGGCACCTTCGTGAGAAAGATTTTCATTGCGTATTTGCTTTGACCGTGACTAAAATTGTCCTACTTTGTCTCATTTCGACTAACAATCGAATTGATGGTAGCAGTCAAATTGCGTAGATTAATTATAAAGCTCTCTGCAATGCATTATTAAGCTCTCAGCAAAAATAATAGCTATGGTCTCCCACTCAGCTGCCTTCAACAGGGGATCGAAATGGATGGAACGCACCAAGAGGCCCTTTCCTCCCTTCCTTCCTCCCTCTCCCTCATTCATTCACCAATTGTTTATTCACTTCTCTTACCGCTTTCTTTTACTGAGGTTGGGATGATGTTTTGCCACACAATTTTTACATTTTACTTCACCGTTACATACGTGTAACGCAAGCAACACATGCATTACCGTCGTGCCTTTTCCTTTCCAAACTTATACCACTAACACAGTGTTATCTTCGTCTTCTGCACACATATGTGCATCACAGCCTCTTCATCTCCATTCCATCCAACATCTCTTTTAATATATTTTCGTCACCACCAAGGAGATACTGAGTGAGTGGGTGAGTGAAGCTTGTGGCGGCAGCATTTGCTTCCATTGCACGTGCATTGTGACAGTGACCAGGCAGCTTAGGTCACTTTCCCAAGCTACGTGTCCTAAACTTAATCCTTCGCTTGACGTGATTCGCTGCTCCTCTATTGTTGGTCTACCTCTCATTTGTGCTGGTTGGGTGTTATTCAGCTCTCGATGGAGTCCCCACATTTTCGCGTGGACAGTAGTAGACATTGCGGGCATTATGTTTTCAGGCAGACCAGTAGCTTGTTGCCCTAGTCTCGCCTCGCTGACTTTAGATTAATCTCTGTGTCAGCTACAACGCTCTGCTGTTTAGCCTGTTATCATCATTAAGCGTAATTTTGGAAAGTGTTATCGTTCTTGTGCACATTATTTCTGATTAAAAGTGTGTAATGCACAATCCACCAGGTTTTTCATTCGCATAAACCATTAGGATCATCACTAGGCACACATATGTTGTCTTGCAGCTCATTTTGGGTGACTTTTTTCGTAGCGAATGCTTTGTAGCATCTATGCAAACTGATGACTTCCTTAGCCTCAAACTTCATGGTTTGATCGCACACCACTATGATTGTAAAGGTTTGAGCAAACTCTTAAATAGATGATGCTAGGCATCCAATGCAACTTCCGAATGGACATATTTATGGGACATTTTAAAGGTAAAAATGGGAGTCCGACAGCTGTCTAATTTCTACTGATAGTCAGATGCTATGTTTTCAATCATAGCTTTGGCTTCTCACACAAAATCTTGATTTTGTATCACACCGCACCTCAGTCCAAAGCACAGAGGATCGGAAGAACAACTTTGCCGTACAGAATGCTTTGCAGATCACTCGACGTTGGACGCATGGCAAGATCACAACCGTTTAAACCACCACTGTAGGTAATCCTATGTCCACCAAACACATCACGTAAGGTCTGTTGTTTGCCGTCTCAGCTAAGGCTTCTCCAACTTGTAGACATGTGGCGCGGAGTGTTCGAGCTAATTGTCGCCGAGCGCTATCGCATTCACTAAATTTTCCATCGAAACCGATGGCTCAATATGGAAAGGGCTTTCTGAAGCAAAAGTGTGCAAGCTCTGATGAGAAGCAAACCTACCGTAAATTATTAATTGAACGTGTCCTAGTTCTTGTAGCAAGTTAAAAGGCGAATCATATCGCACTGCGCTGAGCGGTTAGAGGGTTGAACGCAATAATAATGCACAACCGGCGGTCGGGCATCGTATCACAAGGCACTACCATTATTGATATTAAGGTTGCAACTGCCTATTTGCCTGTTGTAGTTCGCCTTAAGGATCTGTGGTAAATTATCTTAAAAACATAAATTGGGCTCAGAGCTTAGCAAACAGCGAAAGCAAAATAAGGAACGGAATTTGTTATCAATTACTGCTCCTTTTGTCCTGGTAGTGTTTCCAAAGGAAGCAGCTTCTACTTGCTTTATTAGGTCTGACAATGCGAAATCTGTTGCTAAGGCTCAATTGAGCCCCAATTTATTCAAGGCATGCATTATTAGCATCAGCGAAAATTGCTTGCTGCAAAGTATTTCAGACAAAGCCTGTCGATAAATCTCTGCTTCTTTCTGCTACATAGTCAACCAATTTCTTGCGTTATTATGGAAAACTTTGGTAAAAGGCAGGAGAAAAGTACTGAAAACATGCCATGATGCAGTGGATTGGGGGTTGTTTATTAATTGGTTTAAATGGGAACCAGTGTATAGTTTGGGTCGACGGAATGTTGGGTCACTCTCAGCTTCTTATGATCATGCTTTCGTCCGTCACAGGATACAAATTGCCCTCCCGATTTTTAATTAAACAGCACGTTTTTAGCAGCGTGAGTGTTAAACAGCCCTCGTATGCATTCAGGCGTTATCCTCGGTGCAGGCCTGTTGGTTGCCTTGATGTGAAATTAAGGTCCAAGCAGTCAGTAAAACACTATTTAATTCATTCAATCGTTAGCGCAGACTTCACCACTATCTACAAATGAGGAGATTCACAAGCTTGTTACCACGTACTATCAAAGATGAACGTAGGCACACGGAGACAAGTGGATGCAACATCAATGTTGCAAATTTTGTCGTCTGCTTTTGTTTTTTTTAATATTGTTTTGCACTACGGTAAGAAAATTGTACCTTCCTCACTACCTTGCAATGCGTCTCTTAGTGTATGACAAGGAAGCTATGTGCCAGTTTGGTGAATGGGACGTTAAAGAGGCTCAGAAACCAATGCTCAACTTAGGCTGAGCCAGCAGAACTCCACTTCATTGCAGGAATAGAGCTCATCCAAGTCACTGACGTTGACTGGCAAGACTGCTTTATATAAGTAAAGTCCATCGTAATTTTTGCGGCAACAGCTATGATGGTTGTTGCAGATTTGTCTCCGATTTTCATTCAGCATTTATTGTCCAGGTGTCTTTGCAGCATTACCTAGATTTAAATTTCCTCTTGTCACCTCATACTGCACTCTCCTCTTCGACCGACCCTTTGCCTTCTGTCTCCTCTTCTTTTCAACGCACACATCCTTTGTACCGATCACACCCTCTCCTTCCCTACCTTTGAAATCATGCGGAAGTTCCGTCATTCCATGGCTGGTGTCTTCACCGGTGGTTAGTTTCATTTCTATCGACCGTAGTGTACGAATTCTAAGCGATACCAAGAAATCTAGCATCCGATATGGAGTTCTCTTCCTCCTCTACATGGCCACCCCTCTGAACTGCCCTGTGGCAGACTCCTCTGTCTCTTTGGCAACATGCAAGTGAATGGCGATAGTGGAGGTGTCAAGGCGGGCATCTATCTCTCTACTCAAAATAATACGCGCACTGTCTACCACTGTCCACGCGAATAAGCATCCAAACAGGGCAAATGAGAGAATGATGGACAGGCAGAGAGCAGTGAACTGCATCAAACGAACAGCCATGTTTGGAAAACTTAGTTTGCTCTAATTGATTTAATCGATTGCTTCACCATTCAAAATGTCAGCTGCCTGGTCACTGTCACGCTGCACGTGCAAGTGAGGCAAGTGCTATGGCCACAACCAAAGCAGGCCTCCCA
Source organism: Taenia multiceps (assembly GCA_001923025.3). Taxonomy (NCBI): domain Eukaryota; kingdom Metazoa; phylum Platyhelminthes; class Cestoda; order Cyclophyllidea; family Taeniidae; genus Taenia; species Taenia multiceps. Next base: position 3,633,816 of record CM010314.1, read on the forward strand.
AGTCTCACTCGATCCCCCAGGGTCCCCTTGGTGGTGACGAAGACGTATCTATGCATTCATTCATGCATGTATGCATGAGGTAAAAAACGGTGTCAGTGGTAGTGTTTTAGAAGGAAAATGGCCCACTGGTAATACATGTGCATGCATACATCGCATAGGTGTGACGGTGAGATGAAATGCGAAAATCGTGGGGTGAAACAGCACTCCAACCTCAGTAGAAGAAAGCAGTAGGAGAAGTAGATAAAATTGAAAAGAACAATTGGTGAATGAATGAGTGGGTGAGGAGAGAGGGAAGGATGAAAGGCCCTCTCATTGCGATCCATCTATTGTTTTTCCCTTTTGAAGGCAGCTGGACTAGAGCCTACAGCTATCAGCTTTGTTATGAGACTTCAATGTTTTTTGCAGAGGGCTTTCTAACTAATCTATCTTATTTGACTGCTACCATCAATTCTCCTAGAAATCGAGACGAGCCACAATGAGCTGATTTTTTGGCATGCTCGTAGCAATTACGCAATTACAATCCCTCCCGCGAAGGTTTCCAATCTTGGCATTCAACAAAGGAACATTAAAGTGTCTTGTAAAGCAAGGAAAATTGGTACTATGCTCACTAAAGTATTGGGAGATTTAATCGATGCCATTTTCCGACCCCATCATTCGTGACGAGGACTTTATGATTAGCGGAGTAAGTGAAGTGCAAGGCAAAATTTATGCACATTTCATCTTAAAATTATTTTACATTTGTAAGCTGCAAAAGAATAAATAGGAGACTAAAAGTTTCCTTAGGCTCTAACTTCAATTTCGCCTGCATCTAATGTTCTTTTATTTAGCAGTCGGAGCTTCACTTTACCCGGGCCAGTGCAGGATTTGAAGGCCAAGTGGCCTGTCCTTCTCTGTAAGAGCTAGCTATACTCTTGCTGAATCTATCCATCTTGTGTCTTTGAGGAGAGTGGTGGAATGTAAATGCATTATTGATCGTCGGGAAGTCGAAAGCGCACTCTGGACATGCCCAGCAGTGATACTGTCTTTAAATTCACCTTTCTGGGTTGTCTGAACCGCAGCATCTACCTGTTTGGAGAAAAGTGGCTTGCGAAACTGTGGAATGTCCAAGGTGGCAACATAAGCAAAAAGAGCGTGAGGCATTCAGAGCATCTTCATTCCTTCAGTCCATCTTTAATCCCTAGAATTGTCTGAGGGCGTTTGTCGTGCGCACAGCAAAAACAACCACGGAATGTGAGGCGTGTCAAATGTTTGCTTGCCCGAATGACCACAGTTTTCGGCTGGTAGGATAGTCTAGAGTGCCAGATTTGTCAAACCGTTGGGATTGAGGCCAACCTTAGGCATTTGTTTGTGGGTGAATTGTGATAGCCATTCACAGAAAGCCCCAAGCCTATGCATTGTGCACTTAAGATGATACAAGCTTTATAAGTTTGGAAAAACAGGTGTAATGGGTGACTGGATGAATAAATCGGGACAGAAGAGTGGGCGGAGAAACGGATGATGGGTCGATGGATAGGTGGGTAGGTATGGGATGGTGAGAGGGGGACGGATGCGAGATTAATTATTACAAGGTAGTCGGTGGGGAAATAATGTAGAATGCAAGCATGATTTATATGCAGAATGCTGAAGCTAAGGCTATGCCACAAGCACGAGAAAGAGTGAATTTACAGCCCTAGCAGCCATTGAAGTAATGGCAAACGTAGTCAATATGATTGTTGCTAATTTGCAACTGCGATCAGCGCATTGAAGGTAGAGGAAAAGAGGGTGTGTTGAAAGTAAAGGGAAAGAAATGCATATATAGAAGGCAAACAGAGAGGGAAAAAAGATTGAAATGAAATGAAGATGAGGAAGAAGGGAGGGAAAGAGGGAGGGAGGGATGGAGGGAGGAAGGAAGGAGAGCATGTTGCATGAGTAGTAGTAGGGTACCTACTAAAAGCCTATAGTAGTTGTGGCTGTGATAGTTGCAACGGTGGGTGAGCGAGTGAATGAGTAATGTGTGCTAGGAGCGGTAGCAGTAGGTGCACACGTGCCGTGTGTGTGGCTGCGTGGGTAATGGGGTCGATGTAGAAAATCCTAATAGGAGGGAAATGAGTGGGGAAAAAAGGAAAGGGTTAAAAGGTAGGAGAAGAACGAAGGAGCCAATGAAACGGAAGCTGCAAAACAGTGTGAAGAATGGGTGGAACAGGCTTGGATGAGGTTAGGTAAGCCAATAGAAGGAAGAAGTTTTGTGCATTGGATAGTAGGCGTGGATAGGCAAGTAGGAAAATTGCGCAGAAAAAATTGAGCGAGGAGGGTAGAGGACACTCAGGCAATGATGGTGAGTCTGCTCCCTGCCGGTCGCCGCTGAGACTGCTCAGCTGCACGGGTTTTGCGCCACCCACCGCGAAAATGTAGCATTGTCTGCCACGCTCAGCTACCATCACCTACCGGTTGCGCCGCTGCCTGTTGGATTCAGTGCGCGATGGCCCATCGCGATGCGGACAGCCAAATGCAAGAAAATGCTGTTCCACGGGTCCTCGAGGTCTCGTGCCCTCCTGTTGTGTACTGTTACCTGATTTGGCGCCGGCATTAGGTCTAAACCCCTCCTGCGGTGTGCTATAGTAGGGTGTACTAGTACCATACCTGTGCCGTGTGTACATTTAAATGTGTAGCTCCTACACCATTCTCTGCATTGAAGGTGAGTTTTATGCGCACAAATGTTCTGAGCCTCCATTCTAGGGGCTCTTCTTGCTGAATTCGTACTAAAGTCTTTTCGATCAGGCTAGGCCTTAGCCACTGCACTCGCTAGTTTCTTTTAAATATGGTCCTGAAATGAGACCTAACCCTCTTGCAGTGTGTACTTTTACGTAATCTACACTTGGCATGAGGTGTAATGCACCTCCAGATGTGTACTACTACAAAAATCGGCCTTATCATCAGGCGTGACTTCCTCCTGGGATGTGCATTTAAGTAATCTGACCTTATGTGAGGTTTGATCTCGGTCCTGAGGTGCACTATTTCGTAATCTCATTTTACTGTTAGGTGTGACCAATCTCTACGGCAGTCAAGCAGGCAGGGATGACAAGTGCACACAAAGCATGCACATAAGCATTTGGCAATCTCATTGATTCATTGATCCATCGTTCCATTGAATCATTGACCGATCGACCGACCGAGTGCTCATTGTGGATGGGTCAGCAATGGGGCCCGAATCCTGGCCACTTACACACTCGCTGACTTGCTCGCCAACCCTTTCGGCGTTCGACATTCAGCACGAAGTTTTTGGTCGTAATTAACACCGGTGTGTGAGTGAGTGGTTGGACTAGGCGAGAATAGGGCAAAGCAACATCAACAGCAGCAGCGCAATTGCTAGCATTCAGACAATAGTAGCTACCAAGGTGAGCAGACTGCAGCATTAGGGTGCCACTTCAGCAAAAAATTCTTTGATTTGTTGCACACTAGTAGACACATGAAGGTAGGAACATCAACTCGTGTTTAAGAGTCTACCGCATACTTTCGTCTTCTCTTACTTCTTCGTATTATCCTTCTCCTCGTTTTTTCGTAGCAGGAATTTGTTCCTCCTTAGTACCTAATCAGACTGTATGTGGTGGAGATTAGCAGGTTGTAAACAATTTCACTCTCTCTTTCCTCTTCCTCCTCCTCATCCCCTTTAGCTACTTAAAAACGAATGCTCTCACATGAACACCAATCCACCTCTCAATCATTCTCTCTACCAACTGCTTTTGTGATAAAAAAACAAATAAATCTGATTCATTTGCTCTGTTTTATGCCACGGGAACACACAGTCACACTGAGAGTGTGTCAATTCACGCATGATGCCGGAATGGTGGGAAAGGTGAGAGTTGTGGCAGGGGGCTGCATAAAAAGCATTGAAACATACAAAGATTTGCTGAAACACTAATAGTAATGCACAGAAGTAATTGGTTGGGGTAATTGTAGTTGGATTCCTCTAATACTGCCACGGTGCAGCAATCGGGCAGACTGCATACATAGTGCAGTTGTTGTGGAGCAGAAGAATTACGATCTTCTTCCATTACTTCTAAACATTTTTTGAATTGATTTTTAGGCCTTTCCTCCTTACCAATTCACCACCAGCGTCAGATAGGTGCCTTGATTCCCCCTCTACTTGGTCTTTGCCTCCGTCGTTGCCGCCGACGCTAGAACTCAGTCCAAGTCCAGTTGCTTTGCCACTATAAGAAAGGAGTAACTTGTGAACCCGTCTGGGTGACAAATCATCGACTATCGAACACTACTTTAGTGGCATCGATATTCTACCTTGAAGTTCAAGCGTTAGAAAGCAGGGTGACGTGTAAATTACCGCCCACTAGTCGCCTCTCTCTTTTTTTCTCTTCTCGCTCTTCATAGACAATTGTAAATGGGATACGAGGCAGGGCTGGGCTCAATACCTCTCCTTGAGACCAACACTGACTCAACTTGTTTGCGCACATTCCACTAAGTAATCATGATTACGAGGCCTCATCTAAAGTAGTTCAGCGAATAGCAATCAAGTAACACCAAATCCCCGTTAAAGCTAGCACCTGAGCAAATTGAACATTGTCTTTCCAACAGGAACATCCATCATCAAACACATTAGCGGTTGCTTCGTCCAAATAATTACCCAACCTGCAGCTATTTGGTCTAGTGAGCCAATTGGCGGATTTATGGCTAGCTCACCCGTAATTGGCTCCACCGTGTGTTCGCATTCTGAGAAGACATGACAGTAATACTGACAAAATTATTGCTGTCATCCAAGCAGACACGTTAAATAGAAGAGTGCATTGCTTGCTTCATTGTGCTAAGTAGTCAAGACAATTTACCACCACATTGAAAGGGCACGTCAAACATAAAATTGTGCACAGGGACTTGCGATTGGATGCCACTGTGAGAAATGTCATTGGTAGTTGGGCAGCATTAATTTCCAGTATTTTTCAAGTGAAGATGGACACATGACTGTCAGCAGCTACTTTTGCATTGTCACTGAGTCACAAATGAGAATTGCAACCAATCATGATTGTTCATTTAGGCCAAGGCACGAATTCCTCAGTGTTTCAGAAGCCCAACGCATCAAAGCTTCGGAGGCGCATAGCGATTTTGATGTAAATTTCCTTTAAATGTAGTGTACTACTAAAAGACATAGTAGCACTGCTAATTCAACTATTTAATATGGGGCGTTAGCAAACCAGCCATGTTCGTTAGTCATAGGCATACACTTAATTCCGATTCATAGGTGATCAATGAACGGATGTGGAGCTTGCTGTGCAAGTTTTTTTTGGCGAATTCTTTCACTTTTGCTGATGACGATTTGAAGAACAGTTACTAATGAATCCGAATCCTGCCCTTTTTAAAAAAGCGGTTTTCTACCAATTTAGCAAATAGGGGAATTTGCCTGCAACTGTTTCAATGCAAATGCGCAGATATGCTATTTAACGTAAACACATATTGATTTAATCTCCCAATTGAGCCCTCAGAGGTACAATTACTGCTCCTCGGAGTGCCTTGCGGCCCGGACCAACAGGTTTTTGTAGTTCTCCTCCGCACAGATCTTACGTGGTATGCACAACACATTTGATTTTTCAACTTTAGGGCCTGATCGCATCCACTTTCTGTCCATGCAGTGTGCTACAAGAGAGCATAACGCGCACTGCCTGTCGGAAGGGCAAAAACTGTGTTAGCTCAGACGGTACTTATGGTGGTCAAATGGGACTGGCACTCTCCGATTAGCCACGACACAACACATTTTCCCATGGAACACCGTTCGTTGCGTCGTCAATTGCTCAAAACTCTGCAGTGCCTAAGGCTTAAGGTACCTTCCATCTTCGGACTAGTTGCCTAAAAATCTGCCCCCACTTCATGCAGAATCATGGCATTTGCCATGAATCAGCGCAATTCATACACTTCATGTAGCGTCCAACATAAATGGACTAAGTTAAAATGACCATAATATGGATCGCGATGAAAACTGTTAGCCAATATCACTAAGTTTTGAAGAACAGAAGCGAGCATCAATTTGCCTCAATTATCTTACACATTGTCTGAAATTTTAGAGAAGTGATGAAAATTTGCTTTGCTAGAAATACTACTGGATGTTTTAATTGCGCGGCCTGATAGATAGGGACGGGTATCGAAGTGGGTTTTGGTGCATTGATTGTCATGTCATCTGTTTCTGTCACGTGTACTGCGAGCAAATTTGATGCGTCGTAGGGAATGTAGTGCTTAATTTAAAATGGAAACAAAATGCACACCTTAAAGGAAAGATGTTCCAAGTCGAGTCCATTGCTCTCACTGGTTTAGGCGATCTCCTCCAGGCGTGGCAAGTTTAAGAGGGCAGAAGGCAGTGTGAAGGTTAAGCTTGCACTAATCCGAAACCAGGAGAGGTAGCTTAACGCAGAACAAAATTTTTGACAGCTTAAGGTGAGTTGTGCTTTTAGCGAAAAGACTTAGCTCTTGCAAGAGTGGCCATGAAAACCACCCCACATATCTAAACAGTCTCTCAAACCAGGCGATAATTAGTCGTAGGTTTGTGATTTAAAGCTTTGCACGTAGAGGTGGCGACGACGTCACATGACTGTATACATCTTCAAAATACTGCGCATTTTAATCCGAGTTGCGTCCTTATACAGACCCACTGACTAAAGTAAGTGGAATAGAATGCGATAGAGAGGGAGGTAAGGAGGAAATGGGGAGGAAATTAAAAGGAGTAGAAAAAGATTTTTGGTCTTAAACTGGCGCTAGTAATGCCGCGAGGTATGTTCATGATGATTTGGCCATTTAAAGCACAGTAGTGTAAAAGTTTGTGTTTGACAAACATAGGGAAATAAAATAGTCAGGAAAGCATTGAGTTGAAATGGATAAAAGAGGCAGAATTCGTCGCTTATCACAACGCTAATGTAGGAAAGTACTCGTGATTACGGAGAACTGGCGGTAATAATAATAATAATATCAAAGTTCCGCAAAAGTTACATACCACATTTTTCTACCCCAAGTCTTGTCAGACCACCTTCATATGAGTGTAGTTTGCCCACCCCAATGGCTTAAATAAGTGTCACATCAATTGTCATTTTATTTGATTTGCTGAAAGGGTTAATCAAGTTCCGAGGTTATTCATAGAATTTCACCTTTGCAAATTGTTTTTGTACTGAAGCACCTTATAGAGCGAACTCTGATTTTCATTTATTGGGTGAACTCAAAGTCAAAAACACAGTTGTATTAGCACTGTAAATTTGTAGGAGAGGCAATCAAGAAGCACTTTTTCTAGCACTAAATCTAGCACAGTTGTACAGGAGATTGACCAGGAATAAGGCACAAAGTGTAGCTTAAGCTTCGTATGGGCTCATTCGTTTGTTCAATCAGACGCACTGTCCTCCTATTGGCATATCCGACCAACTATCTAATAGAGGGAGTGCAGTGATTCATCGATTAGCCAGTAATTAACATCGAAGTAATCCATGCAGGCTAAAGCCATCCACGCAGAAGCAGATTCCGTGCTAGGAAGAGGACGTTGCTCAAAATTATTTTATGCTCCACTGCCCTCTGCTCTTGAGGAGGCCTAATCTGTGCAAAAGGCCGGTTGTGGTCCATGCTGTATTCTAACAAAACGAGGCAATAGAGCGCGAAATACTTCCGAATAATATCTCGTGCTAGCACGAAAACGACAAATCGAAGACGCTTGTCTGCTAACGTTGACTGCCCATCCGACACCTTTTCAAACGCGTCTCCATTGCTATGCGTAGTCTGGATCATAATTAGCTCCCTTCCTCTCCTGCACACATAATTCTTAAAGCGGATTCTGCCTTCCTTTCCATGCAAGTGATAGTGCGCAGAAGGCAAGAGCTCACTCAGTGTCTACTTCTCACAAGCGGCCTCACGCCTGCACACATCAGAAGGCATCCGAATTTCCAACGAGTACGACGGCACAGAGTAAAGCGTTACTTGCATCCAAGAGCTGGGTGGTCGAATAACTGACCAGCTGATTCTCTAGTTAATTAATGACACTGTGGTGGTCAGGCATGTTCACATACACGTGGTTATAGAGTTTCCTGACTATGACGCTCGATTCGTGATCCGTAGATCCAGAGTAATGTCGACTTCTTAAAAGCCAATGCGGAGGAACGAAACAAGAGTGCGCAGCTGCATAAGGTCAGGAGATGAGATTTAGTGCACGTTCACAATACGATTGCAAAATTAAAAACTCATGAATAGTGGTGCAATTGGTAAGAGGCAAAATAAATAATCTTGGCAGAAACGGGTTTTGGAGTTGAAGGTATCTCTACCTAGCGTCATTTTCTTGCTTGAACTCCCGACATTTTGTGGAGAATTACAATGCATGAATAGCGACGAAACGCTGAAGGATTCGTAAGCTGCTGAAAACGTGAAAACAAACTTGCAGAGCTTCCAACCGGACTTGATGATTGGAGCATTTGAATGACAAAAACGATCAGACCTCAAAACATTTGAGAAGCACTCATAGTCGCGGACATACCCAGTGCTATTAGGTGATGACATCGTTCACATCAGACAGTCATTCATTTAAAACGGATATAGATTAGTCGAAATTAGGGTCGAAAGCATCATCGCCACGTAGTGGAATCTAGCACTTAATTAAATTTTCCTCTATGTAAATAGCAGACTCTCTTCAGCTATAATGCTGAAGCTGCTAAAATTGAAAGTAGCCTTTCGTGCACCTTAGTCCACGTAAGCGCTAATGACACCGCAGTCGTTGAACTATTGAATCTCATGCAGAGCTCTACCTTCCAACCTGTGCAGATGGAATTGACTGGCGTTGGTTCTTTGGTGCACTGGTCAGGCGTCCATTCACCCATGACTAGCCTCAGTAGTTAACTTGACACCTCTCTTCCTCTCTGACTGGTGCTTCCGGAGAATATAGCCTCTCCATAACGTTATTCCACCTATTTTTGGAATGTTTCTACCATCCTGCTCGTCGAGTGTATCTTCATCGTTTCCGGCGTATAAGAGGGTGCAAGGAAGCTCTCTTATGCCAGAGCAGCTCCAGAAATCGTGTTGCTCCTTCTACGATGCTCAGAAGTTTAGTGTAAAATGTGTTCCGTACCATAACACAATCTTTTGCAGTGCTGGGCGAATTTTCTTCCCTGTACTTTGCTGTAGGTATGCTACTGTGGCTCATTACGCTAACATTCAACAGCACTTTGCCTGTTATCAGATTAGTTCATGATGATACATTCTGTGAAATTCCTCGACATCGGATTGTGCCTCAAGTGCCTTCGAATTGGAAGCAGGGAAAGTGGCTGACATTTTTGTTAAATCCTTCTGCCATCTTTTTGCAACATCTGGCACTTGAGCAAGCGGCGACTCGTTATTAATCTGTTTTGTCCTTATGAAATCGTATTGACCCTATCCGCGTTTTCGGTGGCAATGCTTAGTACAATTAACTGCGTGCTAATGCAGCGCAGAGCAGATCGGATACTTGGGCCCATTTTACACTTTTTCATGCTCAATCCGGTTTGTCGGTGCTCTTCAAGCCATCACTTGCCCTGTGTGGAGCTCAGTAGATAAGATTTAATCTGTAGAGACATTTTGATATCGGTGGCAACTCACTTTGATATAAGTCGGCGTCTTCCTTAATATAAAATCAGATGATCTTACTACCGAGGATCCACTGCAAGTTTTGCGTTGCAGTTATCTCGAGAATGTTATCCTGGTAATTAATGCAACGTTTTGGACTAAGCTGGCATGTGCAGTATTATCTTACTTTTATTCGCTTCAGCTACTTCCACATGCCAGTTTCCCGGTTTTGGGCTTTAGTGTCAAAAACTGTTTTTTCTAAAGATAGCCCAACAAATCGTTGCCGTAAGGAGTCAGATAAGCTTTTTGGTTTGTTACTGCATTCAACTTTCCATATTCGTCAAACAACCACAGAATTTGTTCGTTTCACTTTACCAGATCAAAAAAGGGAGGTTCATGTTGACTGGTGTGGCTGTCAGATGGGTCTAAATTTGCCATTGTTGACCTGCATTGTCACGTCAGTTGACTCATCTAAACCCTCAAGTGTTTGCATTCACAACAGCTCAGAACGCAGTTGCTTCGTACAATGGATACAAACACAATCTGGCTAGCATCTGCCATGGAGAAGACTCAGTACAAGCACATGAAACTATCGCGCCGCCCGGAGCACAGCTCGAGATTCATCCTTATGAATCAAATTGCGTTTGCAGCTATGAAGGCAATCTCATTGTGAAGCTAGCTAGTTCGTAAGGCACAGTTCATGCCTAAAATTGTCTTTCCTGCAAAGGTGCATCAACTGTGGCATACGAAGACGGAATTCCCTACTATTGAAACAAAAGTCTGCTGGAGACGGCATGTGTGAATGCCATCCCTAAGGGTATCACTAAAGGCAGCAGTAAAAATGCGAAGACATGAGCACATACTAGCACGTGGTCAGGATTTGGGACCATTTGCCGGGTCAAATGTTGTGATGACAGGTCCCTCGATGGGGTTTGAGTCCACCATCCACGTCGAATGTAGTATGGTAGAGCTCTACGCTTTGACGTAGATGGTTTCAAGGTGAATTGGCTCTATCTATGAGTCCTTGCTGTCGACACGAGTATGAATATAGGTCTTACATTTGTTGCGCTCGTTAACCAACCCATTTTTGCGACTCACGAACCTTATCCTAACAGTGGATTGTAACTCTTTGTGAGAGAAGGGCGAATCGACGACCTGATCTCATTTCATGTCTACCACCGGACTGACAAGGCGAATACATGTTTGCGTAACTGAATTAAGAATCAAAGCCGGTACTAGTCAAAAACAGAAAAATTTGATTGCATAAACAACATAGGGCAAGCCGTGAGCTACGCTTGTGGGTTTCAAACAAATAAAGGGAAAGTAATGTGTGCAAACATTCCGATTATTAAGTTATTCAAATGTAAGTAACTGCGTATTTAGCAGTGCTTTCAACCGTTCAAGTGATAAAGCCCTTAGTTAAAAGTTCTCGAAGGACTTCCAATTTGCACATGCGTCTCCTATGTCCAACAATGGAAAACTCAAAAGAAAGACTGGTATAGGCTGAAGAGCAGGTGTCTAGTCATTTATTAAGCTGTTTAGAGCGATGATCAGGAGTAGTAGCAATCGTTGCGCTTGAAAGCAACAGAGAAGTAGAGGAGGGCTTGGGCACCACCGACTAGCTCCTTCACCTCCATGGCATGCGAGGGCGCCTTCACAAGCGTTGGTGTAAGCACATCCTCGATCGTGACTGCTGTTTACCACCATTGCTGCGACCAGCCCCATGGCTGCGCACACGGCGACCACCATTGCGGCTTCTGCACAGACCACAATGCCCACTTCTGCCCACATTCTGAGCCCTTCACAACCTCACCCCACGGTGCCCACTTCCACCGACACGAACATGGCCAACTTCCCCACTCCATTTCTTCGACTGTACCTTATCTTTCTTTGAAACTGCCCTCTGTGCCGAGGTGTGTCCGCTTATATACTAGCCGCCATGTCCCTCATTGCTCCACGTGGCACCTGTGCTCACTGTACTTTTAGGTCCGAATTCGTGCTTACCGATCTTCTACAGTGCTCTCGTGATTCGGACTCTCCCATGTAATGTTTTAGGTGGTGTGTAGCCTGTGAATTGCATGTGACTGACCTAGCACAGTATTTTCCACTCAAGCGTTAAAGTTTGTTAGAAATCGAAAAAACATTCTCATGATTGCTGACCGCCTTTGCCAATGCACAGATCGCAGGGCACAGACTGGTATCGAACTGCGCCCAACCACTAAGCCCGGTTCAATTGTGTTCCAGTGGAAACGACGTTGAAAGAGGATAAACCGTAGGTATAAAGTGCCTTCTCGGCTGTTGATGATTAGTGGCACCATCGGCTGTGTAGGGATTGGCCCTTGTGGTACCCATCGCGTGGCGATGTGATGACCAATCCAAAAACAATTACAGTTGCTTTTCGACTGCATCACGCACTGTCCATATACACGGCCTATTAGATATTTTCCTGCAGTCATAATTCTTTGTTCTTAATCACAGGACTTACGAGATTTTGTTGTTGACTTGGCGCGAGGCAAGTTATGCATTGCAGTCATGCCCAAATCTGATCTAGTGTCCATCCAAATTTGCTTTCTCAAACGCATTTTGACCCTTGATTTGCTTAAAAATTTACAGGATTTATAATGCTTTAGAAGGTAAATGCTACTGTCACAACCGGGTAAAATAAACGCAAATGGTGCCATTTTGAGCCTTTTGCAAAGGAAGTCGCTATCGTGCTCTTAACGGCTGTGTGAATTCTACATCTGCTCCTCTCTCAATTGTAGGCCATTGACCTGCGTAACGAATCTTAGATGAGGAAGGCTGAAGTTCTGAACTTTGCTTTTTGCTACTTTAACCGAACGCGTTACTTTACCCATCACAGCGCTGATCGATTTGATCGGGGCGGATGGGAACCCTTACCTCATTTTAATGCAGGGATCATTGTATACATTATTTACTTCGATTTTTGGACTATTTCGCATTAACTCAAAATAACGAACATTCGAGTACTTCCGTGAAATCATCAAAGGCTACTCTCTTGATGTCTGGGATGTCTGCTAACAATATATTTAATTCTTTTTGGATTTTAGTCATCGATCATAGCAAATAGACCATTGAACTTCTGCGTGATAGTCATTTGAACAATTCCGTCATTTTAATTTCGATTGATTAATGGGGCAGTTCTGAGATTCGCTGCATTAAAGTCTCAAGGCAGCTGTTGTGGTGTGATTTTGGTCAGTGTGACTTGACAAGATATGCTCGTCCATGAATGCGTACCGCCCACTTGTCTCACTTGCTTTTATGCGACGCACTTAAAAATGTATAAAATCAAATAGCGAAAAAGAAATCACGGCATTAAAAGTGGTCATTTTTCTTTAGTGATGATGCGACCAAAAAGGATATGTGCTGACCCCACAATTTGCTTTTAACTCTGCGTTCGGCATGAAAGAGGCCGATGTATAAATTGGTCAAATAATATTCTAGAACGCTTGAATGTAGAAGAGATTTAGTTAAAATTTCAGCATCACTTTCTCCAGTCGGGTCAGAACCCTTCATTTGGCACCTCCTTAGATGCGATGAAATTTATTCACTGCCTACTTTGAAGAAGCTCCCTGTCCTCCTAATATAGCATCAAATGATAGTTTGCATGAAGTGCTCAGGTGCTGTTTCTAAATTGCTTCCCTCAACCTGGAATGCGCCCCATTTCGCATTAGCGAATATCGACAACCAATACTTTTTTGCTCGGCCTATAACTCCCCCTGCAGCATTTACCTTGTTTATTTGACGATCGGCCTTACAGTAATTTTATGCATCTTAGAGTGTAATTTATTTCTACATCCCTTTGTAAGCCCTTCATCAAGTTTATTAACAGCATAAAATGTTGCCTCCTACCCGGAAAATGCTGATGTAGTGTTGGCGAATATTAACCACCCCAAGTTGTAAAGTCCTTAACCCTTTGTTTTTAAGTTAATATCGCTTTGCTGAAAACATAAGTGAGCTTAAGTCAAAACGAGAAAATAATCCTTGCAAGACGATGGCCATTCAACGTGGCATCAATGGGAAGATGATAAACAGTATAAAGGTCGTTCCTGCATTTGATGGGCACCAGTTTGCGGATGACTGGCATGGGTACGTCCCCTTTAAATATCGGAACTTTCTTTACAAATGCTGAAACGCGTTATTTGCCGTCTCCTTTCAGAACTAAAGAGGTAGGACAGCACCCAAAATGCTTTGTACTTAGTTGGGGTTCCAAAAAACCTCAGCAATGCATTAACGCACAAGGCACTAAAAGAGAAAGCTCTACATGCCTTAAATTGTGCACATTTGAGTCAATTTAATGCTAGCAATTGACAGACCACAATTGCTGCACATAGGAGCAATCGAAGACTAGTGTCGATTGCTTACAATAAACGCTGCACTATAGAGAAAAAAAGCGCTTTGCTTGGCAGCAACACCAAACGCGATGTTCCAAAAAAATGCATCTGGATAAGACATTTCGCTATCCAAGAGTTAAGGATGGATCTTTTATGCAAAGAAACACTTAACATTCTTACCTTAGAATCGACACGCGGCGCGATGCACAAATATGGGTTCACTCGGTTGTAAAGCCATTAGTCTTTTAAAATGAATAAGCTCACATTGTTCCATGTGGTCTTAGCTAGGATGCGCTATGTTGATTTGCCCAGGTATACCTCAAGATTATCATAGGCACAAACTGTACATCAGCGATGCTGATTAATCGCAGCTCAGCGCTTATCTAATGAGATGCTGAACAATGGGCTTAAGAAGGTGGGTGTAAGCTCAATTTTGCCTCCTTAGCACAAACTTCTATAGCACTAACAGTTGAGGAAAAAACTGCAACAAATGCTTTTTCATTCCGTCAAAACTACACAAACATAACTTGATTTTACGAGCACAAGCCTCACACCTTATGGTTTCGCCTGACTGTTAGACACCCATAAAGTGCTCCTAAGTAATCAGTTGTTAGGTTGTGCAAAAATGGTAACGTAGCGATGAAGCACTGACGTCAGGTACCTCTGTAAGTGGTGCATCAACAAAATCTGGGAATAATGCACAGGAGAAGAATTGCCAGTAAGTTTTGCTAAACTTGCCCAAACGTTGAGGCAATACTTTTCCTTGAGCCATAAAAAATGCTTTTACGCAAGTTTGCAGAAAATTGGGCGAAAGTCTCGTCCAAGAGTGCTTACTCTGTAGAGTTCGCGATGTCCTGGCTACATGAAGAGACGGTAACAGCACTATCGGCGACGAAGCCAGTCATTACCAAACCGATTGCCAAGAACGTTGGTGCACACGTGTCTGTGAAACTATTTTATCTTCCCTCGCCTCCTTACAACTCAACTGGCTACATTATTTTCGGTTAAATATTGCATGCGGCACCGTATGTTCGACACGCTAAGTATTGATTTGGAGGGCGAAAACTCGTTAATACATCGGCAAGTAGTTAATGAATGCTTGTCAGCATTTCCGTCCTAGGCTAAGTCTTAGCATGTGGGGATTCCGACCACATCTTTCGTTGCGCATTAAATGACAATGTCATGTGTTGGTCCGAAAGGATTTATTTGGATGGTGATTCGATTGTGTGATGCATTTTCATGGGTACAAATCCATAATTTATCACTCCATAGGAAGGTGGATGGTCGTTGGGTCTCCATTTTGAATTAACTGGCGGAAGTCGAAGGAAACTGATTGGTTCCGATGGTGCTTTAATTTTGCATTATAGGTGGCTGCACAGCCGAGGATGAAAATGACCTTGTGCAGAAACCTACATGTGCATTATGCATGCTCTGGATGCACTCGCCTATGATTGGGATAATGATCAAAGGTGTAACAAGACTTTAAATTAAAAGTTTTGATGCCAAGGAAACATTTTAACACAAAGTGAATTGAATAGGGCATCTCAGAGCTATGGATTGTCAACTTTGATAGTGGGCTGAAAGGGTGTCATTAAAACTAATGGGTTAGAAGCCCATATCAGCTACACTGCATCATAGAGCAGTAGCAGGAAGTTGGCAACCTGTACTTCCCGAATTCGTGCACACAACTAGCATTCTTGAGAGGGTTGGCTAGTAAGTCTTGCAGTGATATCTTCTTGTTGTCTAAATTTACTTTAATGAGCGCGTCCAGCAAGAGGCATTATAGGCTGCCAAGCATGGGAGACCTAGTATTGACCAACAACCTATCACTCGTAACCAGGCGCGTTACAGATTTTGCATCTAAAGAATGCGAAAGTGAACTAGGCAGATGTTTGGTTTTAAAACCATACACCTTGTTTGATGCGCTTTACTTGACGTGCTAAATACTTTGTCATTCTTGCAACAGTATTTTTTCTCTTCATTTACCTAAATGCTGCGTTATGCTTCGTACCCGTTGCGCAAGTCTCTGGACTTAACAGCCAAACTGATGTGTGCCGGTTGGTTTATGGGAGATGGTAACTTTATAACAGGGTCAAATTTCATCCGAGTCCAGTCAAGTAGCCTGCAAAAGCGGATGAGTTTTAGCAGTAGATGCTCACCCATTTGGTTTCGGTCCTTTGTTTTGGTAAAAACGCAAGCAAGCATTCATCTCTCACAAGCGTCTAAGCGTATCTAAGCGAATAGATGTCATCCAAATCAATTCGGATGGCCACGTCAAAGGACATGAATCCTGGGTGGGACTCGAACCCGCAATCTTCCGCTCCGGAGACCGACGCCTTATTAATTAGGCCACTAGGATTCACTTCTCTCTAAATAAAGGTGAATCATTTATTTGTAAAAATGTAGTCACTAAGTTACCAATTCTACTTGTAGACTTAGTGGTTTAAAGGGTGCCACTTTCGCTCCGAAGGCTGGATGTCTCAAGCGCAACCTCGCGTACTACTCCAGGTAGTGCTTTGTATTTCGCATTTAAGGAAGCAAACTCCTGGTGCCAATCCATCCCATCATACCTTGATCTTCTTTACCAAGGCTTTACGATAAAAATTATGGCAGACCATCCTGATGTCGAGAACGGTGGTCACATACTCGTATGGCCTTGGCAGTAGGAATGGCATGAACATGCTCAGCTGCACACCAGTAGAGGTGAGCATTATTTTAAATCTTAAAGGCTGTAATCCAAAACAAGAAATGCGAGGAAACTCCATATTGTGACAGAAAACTCCGTGCAAGAGAAGAGAGGAATAGGTGTGATGGCAGCATCTGCGAGGAATGCACGCAAATCGTCTCAATTCTACCAAGGAAGGAAGTTCATGTAACTGCTGCATAGGATCACCTAATGAGCATTCAAATTTGGAGGGCTGAATGAGTAAGGATAAGAAAACAAGGCATTGGAAGGTACTTGCTTACGTGCTCCAATTCGAAATGGGTCTGAAGTTGGCTGTGGTAGCTAAAGTGCTGGAAGCAGACTGGACAAACCACTGTCATGGTGTGCTGTGACGAAATGAGAAAGTGAAATCGATGACGTGATCGCGACGAAGAGCTTTAATTACTGATGTGCGTTCGCGCTGATAGGTTTGGCTTCAAAATGCCACATTGAGCAGTGGCGCAATGACCTTAGACCCTTTTAAATGTATGCATTGCTGGTTTGTAGGTGTACATTTTGGATAAAATGGAGAATCACACAGTAAGCCAAAAGTTTCACTTAGCAGAATCCGGAAAGTAACGCGTCCCTTCCGATTGAGGTAATTAAAATCATGAAAGATTTGCAAAGGTTGTTTGTTAGATACGTGTCGATTTCGATTGATTTTTTCTGCTTTACTTGGGTAACCAATGCGAGCAAAACAATCTCAGAACTCTTGAATGACAAAAAGTAGCCAATGACGAATTTAAACAAAACGCAGCATAATGTTCCGACCATTATGCACACGATGCGAAATCCGTTGTATATATATTGACCACTGGCAAGAGAACTTGTGACGGGAGGTGGTTTTCGAAGTCTGGTCTTCGCAAAGTTAAGCTTGGTACCATCCTTTATTCCAAATTGGCGGCTCGCGCATCTCCCACGCTGCTTAACACCAATATAGTTCAAAGTGCTTCGGTGCAGTGCAACAAGACTTTTCTATAACCCAATGCACTGCAGACCATAATGAAAACAAGAAGGTGGCTCAAGTCTCGCTATCAAGTGGAGATGCACGACGGATCCTTACCCCTCCCTTTTGCCTTAGAAGCATCATGACTATCCATAAACAATAAAATAGTCAACTTTTGTAAACTACTGTCTATTCAAGAGCAGCGGTTCCTTGTAAGCAGTTCTCTTTCTTAAGAGAGGCAACAATTGACGAGATCATCACTCTTTTAGGAAGGTATTAGAATTCAAAAATAACAAAGGTCAATGGCAATGAAAAATTCCTTAGTTAACTTCTTTACTTGCACAAATGCCTTGCAACAAAACAGCACCCCTCTTCCTTGTAGTAAGATCTAACACTTTCATTTATTGTCGATATAACAATTTGTAGAACCATTTTATTATGTTCCTGCTAATAATCTCCAGTAGTTAAAGTACCTTTACTACACACTCCAAAAGATTCTATAGCTTAACGCAAAAATCAAATAGGTTTATGCGTGTTGTTTTGCCAAAAAATAGATGGTCGCTTCGACCCTTACCCGAAGAGATACAGAGAGATACGAAAAGTGTAGTTCTTGTCGATCTATTGTCCGACACACCTACAAAACATTCCTTGCCATCCGCAGTTGATTTTTCCTTGCTTTGATTTCTTTCTGGTGGATTTTTTCCTTCTTCCTGTAGGGTAAACCTAGGCAAAGGTATTCCACGCACCGTGGTCAGTGGTCTCGTGCCGCGCGTACCTATTGGGTAGATGCATGCATTAATGGGCATCTTTGTGTGTAATCTCAAGCCTATCAAGATGCGTAGCATTGAGTCGCATGTTGTGCTGATTCGCGCTGCTGATGCCAATGGTAGAATAGTACCTCTGGGTATTGAGAGTCTGACAGATCTTACGCTGGGTGATAGGGGTTACGTATAGGGCTATCTTGGTGAGGTGATATCCGTATTCTAGTAAAGTGCCCCGGGTATTGGAAGCTTGTCACTATTATTCTTTCGTTATATCTCTACCAACTAGGAAAATGCATTGGATGCGAATAGAATTGAGCTACATTTTAAACGATATCCCAGACTTGAAGCTGCACGTTGTTAGACATCAAATGACTAATCAGACTGCTCTTTTTCCGGTAGTTATAGCTCACAATGAGTCCACTGAAGATCTCAAGAGCTGATTGCATAGATGGAGTGGCAAACGGAAGCTTCCATGGAAATAATTGGCCCTTTTGGTGCTTAGCGACTAAATACTCCAGGGACCTCTATTAAGAGAAGGACCACGTGCTTTTCCTAGAATAACCTTATAGTTTTTCGCTCCGTCATCCTTACCCATCCTCCTTTTCAATCCCTTGGAATTCGGATCTTTAGGAGATTCGTGCCCTGGAAGTTTAACGATGCAAAGTTTTCTGTCCTCAGCGATTGCTCATGTGTACTAGGACTGTTTACTTTTTGATTTTTAACCAAGAACAATTATGTACTTTCACACTACTTGTATGAGTAATTGGCGAGCGTGGCTCGCAAGTAAGCACTCACTGTTGACTGATAAAGACATGGGTTGTCCATCAACTCTAGCTTACCTGTGGCATTCGGATCAGCATTGGCGTCGGCTACTATTGGCAAATCAAGTCCATTCGAACCCAGCATATAATAATTAGAAGAACTAGAAGGGGGCTGGAGTTCCGAAACATTCTAGACTATCCGGTTATTGTAATGAAGAAGAGTCTTTACAACGTTCATTAATGCTGCTGATGTCCACAGTAATTTGAAACTATGGGCATTCTGTAAGAGCGAGGAATATCCACCTCTTAGAAACGTCAGAAGGCAAGGTGGCGATGAGTGTCACCATGGTTCTATGCAATAATGCACTTCATAAACTTGAATGGACTGCATACCAAGAGTTCCGTTTAGGAGTGGTCAAGGTTGTTGATGCTCATGCGTGGGAATTTCACTTTATCCAAGTAGCTCTACTTATTTTACTACTTCTGGGTCTTCCTTCTAGGCGAACCGAATGCTCATCTTCATCCCAAAAAAAAGTGTGGGAGCAAGTGATGCCTGGTGTGCGCGTGGGTGGTTCGCATATAGCCACTTACAGTGGTGTATCCTGGATGCCAAAGAACAGCCTCGATGTTGCTTTTAGGGCTTATGCCGTAATGGACACGCAGATATCCTAGGTATCAGATGTGATCCAATGCGTTTTGTGCTGCCTTAGCTGTTTACATTGAATAGAGGCGTCTTTGCGTCTGTTTCTTGTAGTGGGCTGTGTACGGAGATGTTGACACAACTTGGTAGACTGCATCAAGTAAGATCGAATTTGGTTCTAGATTTAGAGCATTCAGAGTGATTTTAAAACAGACCGATTAAGGATGCTGTATCCTGCAATACTTGTTAATGAGGCTGGAGGTTCCTTGCTATGACGTGCCTATGGAAGGCAAGCCGAATTGAGAAATGATCGATTGGGGTACATCAGTGGCAAACTAAGGTAAAAGAAGTGATTTGAATTTTTCCTCAAGACAACTGATTCCTATTCTTATGTCCAGTGTCAGCTTTGATGATGCAGGCCAGTGAGCGCAGTCATCTAAACTGCTTGTGAATCATTCCTTGGTGATATGACTGCTTTTGCAGTAACGAAGATGGCAGGTGAATTCGTCACATGAGTTCATATGGCATTAGAAGCAGAGCGATTGCATAATCTCCTATGCAAGGGGTGAAAGAGGCAATCGTATTGAAATTGGACATAGGGGTTGATAGACACTCGGATTTAAGCTAAACGGCATCATAACAATATGGTGAGTGTTTTTATAAGGTAGCGCTTCTCTCCGTTAATTTGTTCCTTTCAACGTGAAGTACAAGTGTACGCTGTGGTCCGTAAGGGTAGGACTCGCTTCTGACTGATAAGCTGTTTCCTTCAGTAGTCTGTGGCAAATAGCTAGCAGAATCAGCGTGAGTCTGTGTAAAGCGTCCATTTGCCTGTCATAGATGCTCCTGCAAAATGCTCACATCTAAATTACCTATTGTGCAGCAAATTCAACAGATCGTCTCAACACGAGTCAGCACCACCACTCCACTAACTAAGTGACAAGGCGATCTACGTAGCAAGAAAAATGTATTTTAATCCTGAGTAACATGTGGGCTGCCAAAGAAGTGGAGGAGTCTACCACAAGGCAGTTCAGAGGGATGCTCATGTGGAAGAGGAAGTGGCGATGGCAAGGGTGGTTGGACGGAGGGACGGAGGGGCGAAGGGGAACTCGTCTGTCACACCTGATATAAAGCTGATGAGATTGGAACGGATGCTCGAAGTCATCGTGAGGCGTAGAAGCTCAGCAGAAGAAGCAGTCGTCTGCGCAATAGCCGAAAGTGCAGATGAGTGCGAGTAGGAGAAAGGAGGTAAAGGGATGCTACGTGGATGCGAAAAGGGGGGGCGGAAGGCAAACAGCTACTCAAAGATGAGAGGAGGAGTTGAGGAAGGAAGGAATGGAAGGAATGGATTGCGGCAGAATGGAAAAAAAGTGAAGAACGGGAGGCGAGAACAGTGGCGAAGGACGGTGGTGGCGATGGCAGATGCAGTGTTGTCGACTCCGGCAGACAGCTGCGACGACGTGTTGTTGGCACCTTGACCTCTCATCCGAGCGCTAGATGAAAAAAAGCAGAGCAAATAATGGTGGATTGATGGAGGGAGGGATGAATTGATAAATGGGCTGACGGAGGTGCCTTTCTCGACATAAAGTAAGCTAAATTACTAGTGCATAGCGAAAGCCCGCGGCATTATCGTCTATTTCTCACCTTCCTCCTTCTCTTCCTCCTCCTTATCCACCGCTAACCACTAGCTGTGGAAACAGGCACATCAAGATCTTTGACGGTAACTAAAGTCTCCCTTAGCCAGAAGAACAATCTTATCAACTCAATTTGCAATGAATTTGTGGGCGTGGCAAGCGTTGCCTTCTCAATCAATATCTGATGGAGTCGCTGAATCGATGCTGGTGACTTGGTTGAGGTCGGCGCCACGCAAGTCCGCCGAACAAGTTGGTGAGGAGTCGTCGACACCTGCCACGCGTCATCGTTGCCTGGCCGTCAATGTGGGCACCGCTGATCGTGTGGCGCGCCTTCGCCTTTTTCGCAATCTCTATTCTCCCTTTCTTAACTTCCCGCTCCTCCCATGCCAAATTCTTCAAACGGCGCTTTGCCTCCCTCTGCCTTTTCTTCTTCACGCTAACTTCCTTCGCGTCATTCGCACCTCCTCCTCCATCCTCCCTTCACACTTATCCGCGAGTGTATTCATTGCATAGCTAGTGCCTGCAGTATCGCCTTCTTCAAATTCCATCCAGCGCAATGGACGACTTCTAGGCGATGCGAAGAAATTGCTCATCTGTTGCAATCTCATGAATTCACATGGGATGCCCCTCTCAACTTCTTCTTCTCCTCCTCCTCATCACAATTATTTTCCTTCTCCTCCATCTCCTCTTCCTCTACCATATGACCACCACGCTACACTGCCTTGTGGTAGACTGCTCTCTTTCTATGGCCACCTGCAAGTGAATGGCGCTAGTTGAGGTGAGTGTGGAGGCGAGCACCCACCTCTCCGCAACACCACGCCCACAATGTCGACCACTGTCCAGGTGACAAAGAATGGGTGCCAACGAAAGCCTAAGAAGCGTGCATACAGGACGAGCAGAAGGTAGGCCAGCAAGAAGAGAGCAGTGGATGGCGCCACGCGAATAACCATGCTCATGACACTGAGCTTGGGAAAGTGAACTAAGAAATTGATTACATCGATTATCTCACCATTCAAAATGCCAGCTGCCCAATCACTGTCGCATTGCACATGCAAGGCAAAGCAACTGCTATCGTTACAACCATGGCGGGTGCGTTAGTTTTCAATTACTCTCTGACTCACATTATCGATATCTTCTTGGTGGTGGTGAAGCTGAATTAGGAGGGATATTGGATGGAACGGAGACAAATTGGCTGCAATGCATGTGAGTGTACGTGTAGGGGCAAAAGAAGAATGGCAGTGCTGGGGATAAAGGGTAATTGGTAAATTGGTAACAAATGTGTGTGCATGTTACCTATGTGGGACGGAGAGATGAAATGCGACAATTGTGAGGTGAAACAACATGCTAACTTGAGTAGAAGAGAGTAGCAGGTAAAGCGGACAAAAGGGTTGAAATAACAATTAGTAAATGCCTGTCGATGAGCTCCATCTTTCATGTTCCCTTGTTGAAGGCAGCTGGGTGAGAGAATACAGCTATTGCTTTTGTTGCGAGGGCTTAGCGATTTTTTGCAAGACTGTTCTAACTGATCTGCGCAATTTTAATGCCACCACCGATTCCATTAGGAGTCAAACTGAGACGAGGTGGGACAACTTTGGGCACGCTCGATGCAAATGCGCTCCTCAATTGCCTCTCACGAAGGTGTCCAGGTGAGTCACTCCCCGGAGCGACATTACGCTGCCTTGTAACGGGAGTCAAGTTAGTACTATACTGACTCATGACAAAAACTCTTCCTCTGGTTGAGGATACCGCTTTGAACACACAAGTCTCTCCATGAGAATGGGCTCTAATACAGGTATGGCTTTCATTTGTTGTTTTGCGGTCTTTGGGTCATTTATGAAGTGATTTGCAGGCTTTTCCCCACCAATTCCACATCACGCTGTAAGGCTAGCTTTCATGGTGGAGTAGTGTTCCAGCAATCCCATCTGTAACACTATTTGGAAAGGTGCGGTGGGGCAAAAAGAATAAATAAAAGGATCGATATCTCTGAATCCTCAGATTCCTTGGATGATTGATGAGATTAAAATAATTCTGCATATAAGCTGGCTCATTGTGCTCGATGTAAACGGAAGAAGCCACTAGTGCAAGCTCTAACCATGCAATGACCACACCTCCGGATGGGTGCAAATGGATGGAAGGTGGAGGAGGTGTGAATGTCGCGAAGGAAGTTAGCGTGAAGAAGAGAAGGCAGATGGAGGCAAAGGGTTGCTCGAAGAATAGGGCACGGGACGAGGAGCAAGATAAGAATGAAGGCAATGAGTACGAGAGTGCGGATGTACCCACCATGCAAGCTTTTTCATCCTTTTGAAGCCGAGTTTGATTTCAAAAAATTGGATTAACAGGGGTGCAAGGAAGGTGATAATATTTTTGGGCAATGGAATTGGCTCTCATATTGAATGAAATTGGGGGACCGCATTTCTGCAGGGATTAAGTTCGAGGTAAGTCGATGAGGCTGAAGTGAGTCCAGGGTAATGTCTTTCACAGCTTCTGAAAGAGAAAAGTGTGGCTTTAAGTGTTTTTAACCTATGGTGGTGATAGCAATCTTGGCCGTGATGAAACCGTACCACAAATAATCGTCCCACTGGTTCAGCCAACGTCGACAATCATTTATGCTACCTCAATGCAGACCATCTCATTGGTCAATGAAGCAGATGGGAAAGGAGACTCGAGTTCAACACCATAATGCCCAAACTTGTTTTATTAAAGGCATTGCATCCATTTTAATGCACTACGTTTCACATTGTTGTGTTTTGATTTCAGATATTCTTCATGCATTTAAAGAGGCAGTGAGCAAAGTTTGTTTCATCAAGCACATATTTACTTTATACTGACACTTTTAGGTGAACTATTCAAAAATGTGGGTCCTTGGTGAAGCTATATTTTCATTAGTGAGAAAGAAACTGTGGTGTTTTGCGCGATCCAGGCAACATGACCTCGAGTAGTTTATGATATTTATTCGACTGTAAGGATGGATTTGTGTGTACACCTCAAAGTGAGGTCCATCACAATCACCTATCTATTTAGCGATATCCCGTAAGAGTAATCAAATAAATTACATGCCACAGCCCCACGCTTGCCTGCACTTACGCTTCATCAATCAGCTATTCACTTCGACACGTGCACACGTTGGCTCTCCTTCCTTGTCGCGAAGTGAAGTACAACTGCTCGACAAATCCCGACACTATGGGTGATAATTGTTTGTAAAGGTATAACAATACCTTGTGTGCATCAGAAGATCACTTAATCTGTGAACAAAGATTACATAGTTGGTTTTACAGATTTGCACATTAGTTAGACATTGTAGGCGGTATTGATCCTTTCGACGTCCACAGGAGCCAGAATGCTGGAAATAAAGTGTAATTACGATGCAGAAAAGGTCTGGGAGGCGAATGGCATGGTTGGGAGGCGATGCTGCTAAAGCAAGAAGCAAGGTAGAATGGTGTAGCCTTTGTGCTCACTTGACTAAAATGAAGAATTAAACAAACTATGAAAGGGATGTGCGAAATGGGTCGGTTATAGTAACGCATCGGTTTCAGAGCGCAGGCTTCACTAATCAATTATGCTCACCAATTTGGGGCTCATATAGTTTGGAAAACCCATTATTAGCTCCACTTGTGTTGCGCTAGAGCTACTGGCCGCTTACATATTTTAGTCATTACGGCTGAAGCTATTTTGCTTATTTGCAGATCTAAAGCATTTTGAGGGTGATTCGGAAGCCACTCTTGATTTCGCCGACTGGTGGTACACAATGAGACCTCAATAAGTGGTGCTTTTTAGGCATGATGAAACCTGCCTGGGTAGTATGGTGATCAGGCTTCGAAGTCGCACCGACTCATATCTTGAGCACTGGGGAAGGAAGGCGAGATTGGTTGGCCCTCTAGGTAGATGCTCCGCTGAACAGCGAATGGTGCAGAACATGGATTACCATGGAGCAACACCGAGGCAGTAAGATTGCCTATCCTCAAAACTGGGAAGTGGAAGAGTTGAAACCTAACTGCCATATGTCACTGAATGTCATCAGCACCTTCGACTTGGAGGGGAGATGTTGGCCTCAACATCCTTATAGTCGTCAAGGCAGAAGTAACCGAGGTGGGAGCTGAGTACGCCTCACGAAAGAGAGTTGAACTGCCCGCCTTACACGTGTTGGCTCTTCCACCACGCTCACTAGCCCTCTAACCGTACCTCGCATAGGTGACAAACCAGCCTACCTACTGGTAAAGCCACTGGCGGCTGTTAAAACGACTCAAGAGGCGTGCTTCACTTAGTTTCGCTAACCTTCGCACGTCCATTCCAGGGCGAATGCGGCTTTTAATTGCAATTAGCAACGCCTCAAATGCTCAATCCTATTTCATTTCACCTCAAAGCCTTAGCTATGACTCTTGCAGTTCATGGCCCTCGTTGGTCTGGCACAAGGCAGCTTTCTTCTGAATAAGCATTTATTATTAAAAAAGAAGAACGCATGAAAGATGACAAGTTAGGTAGTTTCGTTCGCGGGACCTCTGCAGTACTCAACCAGTGACACCCGAATTTTGCCTTGGGCTAGATGTAAGAATAAAAAATTTTCTGTTGACAGAAAATACTAAAACCTACCCTCCAGCACTGTTTTATTCCAGTCCTTTGGAGTTGAGCAATTTGTTTTCCAATTGAGCCTTCGTAGAAGAATTTTGTACTGTTTGCAACGTCCTTCGGTTTGTTTTTCCTAAAGGCAAAAAAGCGTTTCAATTGGAGCATGCAGTAGGTTGCATGAGGCTATGTAGACACTCGAAATGAGCACCTACTCGGCCAAAATTTCCACCACGAAAGCAGTGAGAGCGAGGAGCACAATGCAGGCACGCATTCTACAGGCTGTCCAGTTACAAGTGTAATCGAGACCGTCTTTTATATAACCAGCACTGGCTTATGTTTGTCGTATGCTTTTCGGCCAAAGTGTCCTCCATGGATGCCCCGTACTTGGTCAATCACTTGTCAACGTCATTGCACTTGGCTCCATTTCGGCAAGTGTAAGGGAAGTAGATAGTGTTGTTCGTTTTACTCCATATCCGTCTAGTCTCTTCACTTAAAAGCGCTTGTCTGCTATAAACAGTTCTTCATTCTTCTAATTGTGTCATTCGTACTTGTGGCTCTTGGTACTTTCTTAAGTGCCCTAGTGAGGGCACTTCCCGTTGACGGCAAGCAACGAGTTAACATAAGCGTGGCATGCTAAGTGGATCTTAAACGAATTAAGCTCTGCATCTGGTTGAGTCCTATACGGCAAACAGAGAAGCGGGGGAATTATTGTGTGGTCACATCGTTGTCACAGTTATATAGGTAGCGTAAACAAAATCGTAACGACCTTCTCCAGGTGCTTTACGAACGGTTACATTCCTGGGGCATAGAGTCTCGTCAAATGGGATAGTGGTCACCGAAGACCGTTCCAACCACGTGAAAACTAGCCGACACTGACCAATCAGACGCAGCTCCGACATTTCGTCAAAGCTTCGCCAAGATCACCGGTCCTCTGTACAAATTAACAGAGAAGCAGGCGAAAGGAATTTCAAGCGAGAGACGAAAATGATAAGGTCGTTAAGGAACTAAATCGAAGGCTTTGCTCCGCTCCGATTCTGGCCTTACCCAACTTTGGGAAAGACGCACTCCTCCTTCGTACAGACACAGACGCCAGCTGCGTGGTCGTGGGCGATGTGCTATCCCAACGGGATATAGAAGGCAGGAAACACGTCATCGCATGCGCCAGTATTAAGCTCAACAAAAATGTGGGATAGAAAGTGCAATGGAACGCGAACTGTTCGCAATCTCTACAATGGTTTGGCGCTTTAAACACTACCTGGTAGCGAAACAGTTTATCGTGAGAGCGGATCATGAAGCGCTGACCTGGCTAAGAACAATGAAGGAGATTGACCGCTCAGTGGTGCACTGGTACAAAGAACTGCAGCAATACGATTTTACAGTGCACTACCGAAAAGGGACTACGCATAGTAACGCGGATGCTTTGTCTCACAGACCTCTCTCAGCAGAGAGGAAAAGCGGTATTGTGGATACGCTATTTTTGAGTGAGCCTACTAGACACCAGTGGAGAAACACACAAAGTACCAATCTCGACACGTCGTTGGTATACGAGAGGTTCCTGACATCTCGCATAAACCCACTGCAGAAGCGATGAACTCATCAGCAAAGCAGCCACATGGATATGGCGGCAGTGGTCCAAACTCATCCTGGAAGATGAAGTTTTGTGGCATCAAGAAGATGTCATGTCTCCCAGACGTCTAGTTGTTCCATTTATGCTGGTACAAACGGTCCTTCAAGAATTGCACGAGCAATTGGGGCGTGTAGATGAGAAGAAGATGGTAGAGGCCTCGAGTAAACGATACTAGTGGCCCCCTCTTACCCCGGACGTTCTTGACTTCTGTTGAACCTGCATCACTTGCAACAGTTTTAAGAAGCCTCACTCAACAGCAATGGCAGCCCTGTAACCCATGCCTACGGGCATTCCGGGCGAAAGGGTGGGGATTGATACTATGGGTTCCCTGCCACTTACTAAAAGGGGAAACTGGTATATCCTAGTTATGGTTGACTACTTCACGAAAGTAGCTGAAGCAGAAGCCGAAACAGTCACGCCAACCTTCTTCAACGTTGGATCTGTCAACATGGTGTGTCCGAATCAGTTCACAGCGATCAAGTTTCTAACTTCAAAAGATGACTTTTTATTGGACTATGCAAGACTTTTGGAATCGCAAAGACGCGCACGACACCAAGGAACCCACAGGGCAACGACAGGTAGAAAGAACGAATCGCACTCTGGTAGGACTGCTGAAGGCTTTCACCAAAGTGCCCAAATCGGAAGAGTAAGATCTAAGTCTAGGACGCGCCCTTCTAGCGTATAGAGCCACAATCAACGCGTAAACGGGTGTTTCTCCGTTCAAAATGCTCACAGACCGCGAGATGAGAGCTCTTTCAGACATCTTTCGACTGAGCAAAGAAGCAACAACCGACAATGTGCCAGAATACGTACTGCGGCTGAAAGAAGGGATAAGAAAGACGTTCAATATGGCCTACAAACGCCTTATATCAGAAGAAGGAAGTACTACAACAAGCACAGCCAACCCACCACCTACCACGAAGGAGATCTCATCCAAATATACAAGTCAATTCTCCCACCTGGAAGTCACCATAAATTTTGCCATCCCTGGAGCAAAGATCTCTTCCGTGTAGTGAAAGTTCTCTCCCCCATGAACTACTTCATCCGACGTGCGGAACTCCGTACCCAGCCACTAACGGTCCATCACAATAAGATACGATCCTACAAAGGCTCCCCGCCGGTTGGCTACGAGGACGAAGTCTACGGAATTGTGGAGGAATGAAAACCATCCGATGACATAACCAAGATCAATGGACGAGAGCAGCGCTGGGGACGGTGCTCAAAATGGAGGGGGCTGTGTAATAATTGTGGCGCTTAAATGTGCTTTGTTGGTGGGAGGTGAAAGGCAATTTCAACTTGGTCGCTGACGAGCGTGCTTCATCACCGTAGCCGGGGACTGCATCGTTGTAGACTGGCCCACTGCAATTGCCCTTTACTTATAATAAAGGAATGTCTCGCAATATTCTGCCTCTAATAGCAGGGTGGGAAAGAAGGAGGAGAGGGAACGGGAAGACACCGCTACAATACACTACTAAATGATGGCGCATAATTTTGCAATTCATTGGAGTTACAAATGATTGCTGTGCACAGTTCTTGTGATGTTATTAGTAGGTGACTTTATCCTCAAGATATTCATTGCTAATCTTCACTCTTTTGCCTACCAAAAATTCATTTCATTCCAGATTTACACCTGGAATGTTACGTTTGTAAGCAGAAGTTCCTCATGAGCAGTAACATTTGACAGGTCAAAAATATGTACAAGTTAGCGTTCAATGCTTTGTCGGAGAAGCCCCAATGCGAATGACGAGTTTTTGTGGGCGAAGGTTGAAGGCGGTATGTGCGTTGAGGGCTGTAGATGTTGAATAAATGACTTTATTTGTTGCTGCTGCAAAATCTGCGATATCTGGAAACACTTTGGTAAGTTATTATTAGTTTTGGTTGCTATCTGCAATGGGATGCCTGAC
This sequence comes from Taenia multiceps, assembly GCA_001923025.3. Classification (NCBI taxonomy): domain Eukaryota; kingdom Metazoa; phylum Platyhelminthes; class Cestoda; order Cyclophyllidea; family Taeniidae; genus Taenia; species Taenia multiceps. The sequence continues at coordinate 3,663,245 of CM010314.1, forward strand.
GTGTCGATTCGTTCTTCTCTTATACCGGCATTTTAGAGTGGGGGCAGAAGCTTTGGGATGTGACCCTTAAGACGGTTTGCTTTCCAAATATGCCACTGCGCACGTAATCTTTTAATGCTCTCCTATCCTATTGGCATTATTTACTGGGTTATCAGTGAATGGTCTAATTGTCGATGGGCTCGCTTCATGCGCCTAATTGTTAGGCTACATGCAAACACTACATAGTGTGACTGTTGGGGCGTCCTGATTTCCAATCGCTGGGTGCAGTCGCATTCATCTGTTGCTGTGCGATACTTTAGGTGATAAAGTAGGGTTGTTTTGGCAACTTGTCAATTGGTTTGCCTTTTGACGACGACGATGGACTTTGATTAATGAGAAGTTGTTTTAGTAGAGCAGAGCATTAACTGAATCAAGTGCATGGCTAAGTTGTCCGTTCCGTATGCTGGCTGGACTAAGCATTTAAGGCAGAGGAGAACGAGAAGGAGAAGGAGCTTGAGCTCCTGTCAAGTGGTTCTGTTTTGTGAGGAGGAATGGAGGCATTATGAGGTGGCAGTGAGTGCAAATCGCACCTTCGCTACGGTTTGGCATGCCTCTCTGGAGAGGTTGGATCGCAATGAGTGAGTTGTTGGTGTCCTTAGTGTGCAGGGTGAATCTGATGTGGGTTCTAGTTTGGGTGGAAACATGCTTCTCGCATTGATGCATGGATCCTTTCACATTTTGTGTGGCGAAATTGTGCTAGTGTTGGTGTATTAGTTGCTGTTGTTGTTGTCGTTGTTGCGGCTGTAGTTAGGTGGTCAAGATGTCGGTTGGCTTGCTTTTAACGCCCGCATGGTAATGTAAAGGCAAAGGCCTGCTAATGTGGGCATCAGAGGGTTTTGACTTCTTACCGCGAGGCCTACTCGCGTTCATATTGCACTGTATACTGCTTAGGGCGAGAAGTATGGGTTGTTTTAGCAATTCGTCAGCTGGTTTGCTTGTCGTTTTGACGGTGGGCTTGGATTATGATGGCTGGATTTTGTTGGTAAGTGTTTTGCCTTTACTGGATATTTGGTGCCTATTGGCTATTTTCTGCTAATATGCAGTCGGTACGTATTTATGTCCCTTTATTATTATTACTATCATTAGTGTTTAATGTATCTTCATGTGTTTATGCAGAAGAGGAAGTGGGGGTAGAGTGGAGGGGCGGAGGGGTGGAGCGAAACTCGCTAGTCACATCGAATGTGAAATTGATGAGATTGCAACGGATGCTCGAATTCATCGTGAGGTGTTGAAGCTCAGGGCAGAGAGAGATGAAAGGAGTCAATGTTAAAACATTCGTCTATGCAATAGCCAAAATCCAGATGAATGCAAATGGGAGGGATGCGATGTGAATGCGAAAAGAGGAGGTGGAAAGCAGACAGCTACTCTGAGACGAGTGGGGAAGAATGGGAGTGAGGATTTGAGGGTGAAAAAAGGGAAGGAATGGAGTGTAGCACAATGGAGAGGAAATGAAGAAGGACAGTGGTAGCGATGGCAGGGGTAGTGTTGTTGACTCCAGCGGACAGCTGCGGTGAAGTGTTGCAGGCACCTTGACCTCTAGTTGAAGCACTAAATAAAAAATACATAGAAAGTAACAAAGGAGTGATGGAGTGACGGTAGGATGGACAAATGGGCGGAAATGCTTCTCTCGGCGTGAAGTGGGCAAAGTACATTGTCGCCTATCCCCTCATCTTCCTTCTCCTCCTCCGCTAACCGCTGACTGTACAAAAATGTGCATCAACAACTACAAAAGTACCCATAGTCTCCCTCATATCTTCTCCTTAGTGGAGACGCTGCCTCAACCAGAAGAACCATCTTACCAACTTGGCTTGCAACGATGTGGTGGGTGTGGGAAGCGTTGCCTTCTCCATCAAAATCTGATGGAGTTGCTGAATCGGTGCTGGTGACCTGGTTGAGGTCGGCGCCAAGCACAACTGCCACGCAAGTTGGTGAGGAGTCATCACCACCTGCCACGCATCTTTTTTAGGTGGCCGTCAACATGAGCGCCGCTGATCACTTGGCGCGCCTTCGTTTTCTTCACCGCCTTCTCCATTCGCTCATTCCTCTCCTTCGCTTCTAATCCCGCTTCTCCTCCCATGCCCTCTTCTTCAAACGACCCTTTGCCTCCTTCTGCCTCCTCTTCTGCGCTAGCTTCCTTCGCTTCATTCACACCTTCCCTTCATTCGCACTCATTCGCAAATGTAGTTTTTGCATAGTTAGCGCCTGCACTAGTGCCTTCTTCTATTTCCATCCAGCGCAAAGAACGAATTCTAGGCGATGCGAAGACATTGACTATCCATTGCAATCTCATGAACTTCACATCGGATCCCTAGCTCGAATTCTTCTCCTTTTCCATATCCTCCGTCTCCTCCGTCTCCTCATTCTCCTCCGTCTTCTCTGCCTCTTCCTCTTCCCCCTCTACATGATCAGCCCGCTACACTGACTTGTAGCAGACTGCTCTCTTTCCTTGACGACCTGCAGGTGAATGGCGTTAGTAGAGGTGTGTGTGGAGGCGAGCACCTACCTCTCCGCAACACCACGCCCACAATGTCGACCGCTATTCAGGTGACAAGAAAGGATGTCAACGAAAGCCGGAGGAGCGTGCATAGAGGACAGGCAGAATGTAGGCCAGCAAGAAGGGAGCAGTGGATGGCGTCAAGCGAACAGCCATGCTCATGACACTGAGCTTGGAAATGACCTAAGCAATTGATTGCATCGATTGCCTCACCATTCAAAATATCAGCTGCCCAATCGCTGTCGCGTTACACGTGCAAGGCGAAGAAAATGCTGTCGTCACAACAGTAGCGGGTGCTTCAGGCTTCAATCACTCACTTACTCACTCTCTCACTCACATAATCGGTGTCTCCTTGGTGGTGGCGAAGATGCACTAGAAGAGATGTTGGGTGGAACAGAGACGAACTGGCTATGATGCATGTGGGTGTACATGTAGGACAAACGAAGAGTGGCAGTGGTAGTTTTGTGGAGGATAACTGGTAAAATGGTAAGAAATATGCGTGCTTGTCACATATGTGGGACGGAGAGATGACATTCGACAATTGCTGGGTGAAACAACATCCCAAATTGAGTAGAAGGGAGCGGTAGGGAAAACTATTGAGGGAGTGGAAAGAACGATGGTGAATGCAAGATAGAGGGTGATTTATCAAAGCAGTTAATGACTCCTGTTTTTCTGTGTGGATCAGATGTGCACCATGAACATGATGGGATAGGTTTGAAACGTCCTAAGATCCTATAGTTCTTCTTAATAGCCGTCCTGTCATTCAGTCTGTTTACAGTAGTCAATTGTTTATTCCTTCCCTCTCAGCCTCACTTACCACCTGGATGACCCCAAGAGGCAACTATGACTGCGACCATAGCAGGTGTTGAGGCACCCGTGACAAGAATGTCAGACACCCATCAATGCACTCGCATACATCTTGTTTTCAATCACTTAAACAACCTTACTCTGTGATTCCGTCGCGGTTAATGATGCCTCACCTTTAGTTGAAAATGTTAACACCAGGCGACTGACCGATGTTAGTCATTCTGTCAGAGAAGGAGGTGAGAGTCTTGAAGTGCGGAAGATGATTGACTGTAGCGACTAAGGTCACATTGCACAACATTCAGTTCTCATTCTATGACGTTGAGTATGTGATCGCATTCATTGTTTGGTATCTGAACTGATGGATGGGGAGCTTGGAAGGTCCTATTTATTGAACAGCATTTTAGGCAGCAAGAGTTGTATTCAAGACAATGCCTATCTTATCATAGAGCTTTGTGGATGAGGGCTTGCACAGCTTGATCAAATTCCTGACACTAATGCAACCTACCATTCCTGCCCACCGAGACACGACCCAGTCCTAGACGCACAACCGGTCAATCTACCCATCCATTCATCGATGCACCCATCTGTCGAGCTGTCAAGACTTTGCCTCTCCGGTGACTCTTAGGTTGCAAGGAGATCGCCGATGATCCCACCCAATAAAGCGAGAGGATGTGGCTATTCTTTAGATTTTTTGTTTTATCCCTTGATTAAGATGAAAAAGGCAGTTAAAGCTCCGCCAGTGTACTTCGACTGGACGACGCAACCTCCTGACTGTAACAGTGGCTTCCTAGCCCTTCTCTATGTCGCCAGTGCAACTTCTGTCTTAGTGTGTGAAATAGGTATGTATTCCACCCGACTTCTGTTATGCCTCCTTCCATTCGTCTTCCCCAGTAATGGAAAATGGTAGGGTGGAGGCAATGCAGTGCGCATGAATGGATTAGGGAAGGAGATGATGCTCTTTCGTGGCACAGTGTGTCTCCACAGAGGGGAAAGTGTTCCATTCCTTTTTCTTCCTCCGATCACACTGAATGAGTGTTGGCGACACAGGTGATGAGTGCGTGTGCGGTGCGTGCTGCCGTGCAGCACCGCGATGGCAGTCTACTTGTAAGCACTATGAGACGAAAAGGAATAATTGCCACACTCCTCCTCCACTGTATGAATGCATTACAAAACATCGAAAATGGATGAAGAAGGCTAAAACTATGCACGAGTGATTGGATTATCCAATCCCATTGAATTCGGGTAGCTCTGGTCAAGCTACAGTTATGCACTGATGCATTTAAGTAGGCCCAACACTCGCCCATTCACTGAAGTCACGACGAATGCTCATCTCTACCAGGTCAACCTTCATTCAACCCTGCAGTTAACACGTGCGTCCTTACAAGGAAAAGCGCCCTAGTAGCCGATCTAAACACGCTACCAAGTATAAAAGTGTAGCCTAAAAACCTCATGGAATACTGTAGATGTCTTCGAAATAAGAAAATAATATTGGAGACTCATCAATTAAATGTAATGCATTTGTATCCTCCAAATCGTCTGTGACAAAGAGGGTTTCCGTACTACTGGACCACTATTGGGTGTTGTGGTTTGTGGATACAAATATCAGCAGCGGCCTGCAGTATTGTGTGGCACCTCTCGATATTCAGTGTCTCCACTGAAGCCCAAGTCGCACCTCTTCATACCAGTTGGTGCTCAACATTCGATTAATAGACGTTCCTAACATATTCATGCATCACGATGCAACGGATTACTCTGACTACAATCTCTAGCAGATGTGGTGAAAATGGCGCCTCTCATAGGCACTCGCGCGGCCTCGTGTTCTGCAGTGATTTTATTAACCTTTCATGTGGTTCCATTCGCAAAGCACCTAGATAAGGTCGTAACTTACGTAAATGTGACAAGAATGTGGCCTCACAATATGCCCTCCAATGCTCTGCTTGCCTGATAGGACCCAGCCACATGCAGACTTAATTCGGTTAGATCAACTTTCACACCGCGTTTATGTTAACTCGTTGCTGGCAGTCAACAGAAAGTGGCCTCACTGGGGCACTTGAGATAGTTCCAATAGCCACAAACACGATTAACACAATTAGAGAAATGACCAACTGTTTATAGCAGGCAAGCACTTTGAAGCGGAGGGCCTACACGGACATGGAGTAAATGGAACAACACCATCTACTTCCCTTTCATGTACCGAAATGGCGCTAGCTGCAATGATGTTGACAAGTATTTGACCAATTACCGGCCATCCATGGAGGACACTTTGGCCGAAAAAGCATACGATAAACATAAGCCAGTGCTGGTTATATAAGAGACAGTCTCGACTACACTTGTAACTGAACGACCCGCAGAATGCGTGCCTCCATTGTGCCTCTCGCTCTCACTGTTTTCGTAGTGGCGGTTTCGGCCATGTAAGTGACCATTTCGAGTGTCTACATAGCCTCATGCCAATCCTACACATGTTCCAATTAAAACGCTTTTTTTGCCTTTAGGAAAAACAAAACGAAGGATGATGGGAAAAGTATGAAGAGAGAACTGGATTTTTTCAACAAATTATTCGACAAAGACCTAGATCAAAAACAAATAGCTCAACTCGTAAAGGAGTGGGATAAAACATTGCTGGAAGGTAGGCTTTAGTGTTTTCTGTCATAAGATAATTTTCTGTATTTTAAATCTAGCCAGAAGCAAATTTTGGGCGTCACTGGATGAGTACTGCAAATCTTCCAAGAACAAAACTGCTTAAATTGTCAACTTTCTCGTGCACTTCTCTTCACGAATAAATGCTTATTCATAGGAAAGCTGCCTTGTGCCAGACCAACGAGGGCCATGGACTGCAAAAGTCATAGCCTAAGGCTTTGAGGTGAAATGAAATAGGAATTGAGCATTTGAGGCGTTGCTAATTGCAATTAAAAGCCGCATTCGCCCTGGAATGCACGTGCGAAGGTTAGCGAAACTAAGTGAAGCACGGCCTCTTGAGTCGTTTTAACAGCCGCCAGTGGCTTTACCAGTGGGTAGGCTGGTTTGTCACCTATGCGAGGTACGGTTAGAGGGCTAGTGAGCGTGGTGGAAGAGCCAACACGTGTAGTACACGCAGGTCCCCTTCCTTTCGTGAGGCGTACTCAGCGCCCACCTCGGTTACTTCTTCCTTGACGACTGTAATGCAGTTGAGTTCACCATCCCCCTCCAAGTTGAAGGCACTGATGACATTTGGTGCCATATCACCGACAAGTTTTAACAGTTCTACCCCCTAGTTTTGAGGATGGGCAGTTTTACTGCCTCGGTGTAGCCCCATGGTGGTCCATGCTCTGCACCATTCGCTGTCCAAAGGAGCATCTACCTAAAAGGCCAACCGATCGCGCCTTCCTTCTCCAATGCTCAAGATTGAGTCGGTGCGATTTCGAGATCCCGGTCACCATGCTACCCATTTAGGTTTCGTTATGCCTAAAAAGCACCACTTATTGAGGTCTCATTGTGTACCACCAGTCGGCGGAATCAAGTGACTTCCGAGTCAACCCTAAGAAAGCTATAGATCTGCAGGTCAGCGAAATAGCTTTAGCTTTGATGACCAAAATGAGTAAGGGACAAGTGGCTCTAGCACAGCACAAGTAGAGCTAATAATGGGCTTCCTAAGCTACATGGGCCTCAAAACGGCAAACATGAGTCATGAGTGTGGCGTCATGAGACTTTCTTGAAGGGTAGGATATGTATTTAGAAAACAGTATGTCCACTTCAGTCCGTAACCGATTCCGGCAGTCAGAACAAACCAAGTATTACATAGTCACACTCTTCTTTCGAGCGTCGTCATCGACGCTCCTTTCGGTACACCTTCCGCATCTGCTACCACAACGTAATCAGTACTGCAGAGACATCCACGAGCTAAATGTGCCTGTCATCGAAATTTGAGGGCAAGTGAGGGGATGCGTGACACCTCTCGGCAGTTTAAATGCTGCCTTGGTCAACCTCCTGCATCAGCCATTAACTTCGAATTTAACGTCATAGTCGCCAAATTTTCATGCTCCCTCTAGGACACTTCCAGCTGATTTAGAGTTTCTTCATTTGGTGAGAACACTGATCCAAAGGCAACGCCATTCAATAAATGTTAGGCCTTTTCTTCCCTAACACCTGCTCACTGCCTCGGCGACATCAGCCTTGGCAGCACCGTAACGAACTTTTCACATGTTTCACAGGTAGTTTGCAAAGGTAGGGACATCAGTACCAAGTAATCTGTTGTAAATTATCCAAGTAGTAAACATGACAGAGCGTTGTGAGGTTAGTCCTGAAAGGCTCCGCATACTTCAAAGGGATTCGTAGCTGCCAAATTATTTATTTATTATTATTTGTTGATTGGAAACACAGTTTTTTGACTTTCGAAAGGAGGAGCGGTTTGTTTAAAGAGAAGGTCAGAGGAAGACCCTCGCATCGGCGATTATTTGTGCCGCTAGTTAAACAAACAACCTGAGAAATAATAAGGATAACAAAGTTAGTTACTTTGTTGGCGGAGTCATCATATTTAATGAAGAAGTACATACTAGCCTCGCGTGGAGAGATCCTGCGGAAGGCGGAGGAAGAATACTTTGTGTTCAATCCTACACCATCGACGTGTCAAAACACTAGACGTTGCACAAAGAAGGACTGACTCAACCTGGTTTGTCACGTAAAAGCCTCAAATAAAGAACAGGCAACGATTTCACTTTGATACGCTCACCATCAATCCTATTGTGCATGCCACGACCTTCCACCCTCCCTGACCACATTCACTCTCTCTCTCCCTAAATAACAACACTTGAATGCATAAAAGGTGTCTGTCAAAAATATACCTCTAGACTGCAGACTGGCTGCTGGTCTGTACTACTGAATGGATAACTGCTGTGAGTAGGAACCCCTGAGTTATTTAGTACTGGTAGCCCCTTTACCCCCTCTGCTGATTGTGTAACTCCGATGCCCTGCTCAGCTTCCAAGTCAGACCAGCGCTCAAAATACAAGATGCTGTATAACGCTTTGATAGTTAGTTTAATTCTTCATTTTAGTCAGGTAAGCGCAAATGCCACACCATTTTACCTTGCTATTTGCTTTAGCAGCATTACCTCCACACTATGCCATTAGCAACTTAGACCATTTGTGCGTCATGATTACATTCTATTCCTTAGCCTTCTAGCTTCTATGCACGTCAAAAGAATGCCCAAGACATATTCACCTCCTTGCACCTCTGCTAATCCAATTTCTGCAGGTCGAATTTGGCTTCAAGGACGAAGAAGCTTGCATGGTGGGTATATCGGTACTCTCGTGGACATAATCATCATTAGAAAATCGCTGGCTAATTTTTCAGCGTCAGACAGCTATCCTCCTTTCAGCTGCTGGTTGGAAGCAGTTCACTTCAACTAACAATTCTTACGCTTACAGAAGTATTTAGGAGCAAAAGACAACAACAAAGGGAAGGATCCATGGCATATGCCTTGAACAGCAACTCTGAACGCGTAAGCATCAACAACGTCGACCAGAAGCTAAACGCGTATGTAAGGCGGTAGCGAGCCCTTCACTAACCAGCCGCACTAACCGAAGAGAAAACAAAGGTGGAGGCATCCATCTTTCTTGCTCTTACCACACTTGTCATTACCGTTGTTGCTGCCCCTGTCGAGTAAGCATTCTCCTCTCCCATTGCATAACCAATCGGAAGCTAAATTGACCTCGTATAGTCCTCTAGCCTGTTCTTACTTTCCATTAGTGATAAAATACGTGAGCCCAATATTCTGCCCTTTTTGTTAAAAGCTACACTGCTGCCTTGATTTCAGGTGCACCTTATGTGGTGCAGTTGATAAATGCCATTTCCTCTTCTGTGGGGGCAAGAGGATTTAAAAAGGAAAATGATGGAGCAATTAGGATACGTGCGTTGCTTCTTCAGAGAGGCCCAACTGGGTCAGAATGTTACCAGCCAAACTTAAGAGATGATCGCTATCGCCAAGACTATTAGACAGCGTATAAGTGAAGGACCTTGAAAAGAGAGTAGATTTGCCCTTTACCAATGAGACAAAGAGAATTAATAAAAAGATCGAATTCACTGCATCATTAGGCTCCTTGTATGATCGAGGACAACTGAGGAGATGCGAGACCCCTCTTGGCAGTTCAAATGAACTTGGAGTTTCCAACGGCTTGGAAACTAAATTTGGTGTAAAAAGTTCTGTCGAGCATTAACGTGTCAAGAGGGAGATGTTGGAATATGTCCGCACCAAAGCGTTTTTTGGTGGTACATGGCTGATGTCTCTTCAGTTGTTGATAGCCTTCTTGCAGACCACGAAGATGGGAGATGCCGAAGGCGGCCATCATCATCAGCCCTCTGTTTTGGGATGTCAGCGATTTATCCCATCCGCAGCACATGCACTTCCTTTGCACCGCCACAGTTATCACCAGCGGTATAGATCGAGATTAAAGTGCTTTAGAGTGGGATCCACTTTCCCCTATCCTCGGCCAATAATTTGTTGTTCCAAGATGCCCTTGAAGGCAAAAGAAGGCATAATACTAAGGCAGGATATGTATATTTAGCAAAGTGAGAGGGGTCGGAGCTGCTGGCATAGTCTCTGAGGCCAGCCCACCCGGCTAGGCAATGTGGCCACCGCAGTCTGTAGCCGAAACTGGCAGTCAGACCAACCAAATTATTACGATGACCTTTTACAAGATGTAGAGGCTACTGGTGGTATAAATGAAAGTACTTATCTTTCCAGTGAAGCATACTGGTCAAAAGGGATAGATGGGGCATGTTCCAACTCACCCCAAATCACTGGGTTCTACAACACGGAAATGACTCAAGCGAGTGTGTGTGTGGGGATTGCTAGACCACTACTCCACCATGAAAGCTAGCCTCTACAGCGTGATGTGAGATTGGTGTCGAAAAGCCTGTAAAACTCTGGACACCTTCGTGAGAGGTAATTGAATAACGTGATTGCAGTGAGCGTGCCCAAAGTTAGCAGACATTATCCACCACGTGCGAATGCTTTATATGGATGGAGTATGTGTTAGGACTTCTTGTTTCCCATCCAATCCTACCGGGTCTCGATTTGCACGCGAAGGCTTAAAATAACACAAGCATCCGTCTGTGAGTCTGATCCTCAAAATTTTGCACATCAAGGCTCCTATAGACGAATTGCCTTTACTCTGCCTGGTTCGCTTGCACCAAAGAGGCATTGCCTTACATGGAGTGGGTGGAGCATCACTGAGGCACTGCATCGGTACTTGTGGCACGTGCGAATATGCTCGCGTACTGCACAGAAAGCACCCGAACTGGCACCGAAGCATGTCCCTGTGAAGCAAATCATTTGTATTGGGCAGTGAATTGTCACCCACCTGATTGGAGCACACTCAGCTTTGTTGCCACGACGATGGCAAGGTTCACTGCCCACTGCTTCAACAGCCATACTGGTTAGTGATAGATTATTAAAAGTGGGACATTAGATGTTCTGTCTTGGAATAGAGAGTTGTCTACGTTGCCTCCGTTGTCTTGCAAAAGTTGCGGTGACAGACGGTGCTTGCTTAGCCTAGACGCTTAGGAGAGCATGAGCACTGTGCTAGTTGTGAAGTCGCATCCATATATGATGGGGATTGCTCACTCGCTCCACTTCCAGATGAGCACAAACTATGCAAGTCTGGTCAAGGCGATTAGCTGATGTAACTTCCTCCCATAAGTAGCACCTATGGGCGAGAGAGATTCAGCTCCCTTTCGTTGTATCTTACAATCCATCCATCCATTCATACATCCATCCAATTGCCGAGTTTCAAATGTGGGTTTGGAAGCTATGCCGCATATCTTGCAATGCGTTCGATAAAATACAATGTGGGTAGCATTGCTAAGGAAAAACAACCGTCATCTTGTCCGAACGAACGGCTTTCAGGGATAATTGGCAGAAAAGAGTAATGCTCCACCTAGATATTCCTGACCTGCGAAATGAAGGTCATTGTGTAAACCAGGCTTTGATAAGGACAAGGAGAGGAACCCTCCTCGGTAGGATGGTGCTCCAATGCTTCCTCTGACACCATACTTAGATGCTTAAATAAACTACTTTAAAACAAGGAGTTAGACGAAGTGATTCTGCAACGGAGGTCAACGTCTTCAGTAGGAACAAGCATTATGCCCTTCAATGAAGTTGTTCAAGAAGGTGAATTCGAGGATACTTAGGCTTGGATTTGACCTCGTTTAACTCCTTTGTATTTTTTTGCATATTGGTAGGGTTAACCTAGTTTTGGTTGCTTTTGTTGTTTTACATTCACCCGCTTATTCATCCATGCGCTTAGGATCGAGAGCTTGATGAATGGATGGTGGGATGGATGATGGGTCCATGAGCAGACAAATACATGCAGGCTTTCAGTTGCGATGGCGGATTTGCAGACGTTGTGCAGAATAGGTCGCTTTATTGGCACGTGCATGTCACAGCGCATGTTTAAGGGAGGCCTAATAGTCTGCCCATTCAGGATTAACTTGTCATCGCAAATTCATGGCACAACCATCGTGTAGAGAGGAGGCGAAAAGAGCAGTCTAGTGATTGGAGTGCAGCCTTATCGCCTATTTTAATCTTAACCAGGACTGTAAAATAGTTCAGCAAAATCACCACCATTATACAATCACCACAATTAACAAGTAGGTTCTGCGTCACACATGCGTGACTCACACACTTTTTAAGTTTGTGTCAACTGTCTGCAGTAGACCACGTATCAAACCACAGAAGAGACTGTGTTTAGGGTCAAGATGATGCTGTCGTTTTTAGTTTTAGCATGAAAGTTTGGCTTAGCATAGATGAAATTAGCTGTCTGCATGGAACATATGAGGTGGGCTGTGGAGGTCGGTTTAAGTGGTTTTTCTTATCTGTCTTAATCTGCTAGACCTCATAAGAGCTTTCTCTAGTAGCAAATTGGCTGGTGTGAGTCACTTGATTCGCTTTATCTGAAGCATAAGAGCCCTTATGGGTAGTAAGATATTGGTGCAGCATGTCTGCGGTTGAAAATGGATTTCATAGCCAGTCGGTAGTGCGTTAGTGCTGCTAGTGCATTTATGCATGAAAGTTGTACTATGATATTAATATGCATAAATCATACCTGTATTTACATCACGAATATTTGTATCAGTGACAGCAACCTAAACATCGACAACTTCCATGCGCATTCGCAGGCATCCCTGCAGGTGCCAAATCAATCTACGGACCCTAATATGTAACCACACACTACAAGTCTGTTGTGCATCCTCACGTCTAGCCACCACTTTGGGTGGTGCATTCCACATGAGATATTGGATTTGCGGATTGACGTCTGCAATCACATACGACTGCTTTCCTCTACAGCTCTCACGTGCTCGCATCAAAGAGACACTTCTACCCGTAGTTGTCGCAGGTGAGATGTCGGTATTGACGAAGGCAAACCTTGTCTGAACACTGGATGAGTCCATCACGGCTTCAGGCAGGAAGAGATGCTGTGGAGTTGCAGATTGCAATCCGTTTTGCCAAAGCAAATGCATCGCAAATGCCACTTTGTAAACTTTCACCACTGTTTTTGAAAACCCTACTTCACATCAATGGGGGACTTTGGGAAAACGTTCACCACTGTTTTTGAAAACCCTACTTCACATCAATGGGGACTTTGGGAAAACGTCAGCTAATTTTAAACCTTTCTAGTAAAAGTGGAAAATGAATTAGCATGCAGATCCTTGCCTTCTCGGATTTTGATATGAGCCTCTCACTTATTCACCAGTCTCACAGTCAAGAGACATTCAATTTGCCTAGCATTCGGCTAGGGCAACACACTCTCCACTCAATGTTCACAATGCTTTCCAGCTTTGCATTGCTACTCCATTGTTGTTCAGAGTGGAGATGAGTTTGTATTTGCCCTAACAAATTACTCACTGTTGATGCTTACTCGTCAAATCTGCTGGCCCTCAACTGTTGAGGAATGAACACTTAGAATACATCACCGTGGGTTTGGGGAACTTGAAAGGAGCATTCAAGAAGATAAAGAAGAATATGAAATCATGGAGGTGATGTTGCAGGGCGTGAAATCGCAGCTTTGCAGTTGACCCTATCTTGAGGTTGATGCTTACTCGTCAATCTGCTGGCCCTCAACTGTTGAGGAATGATAACACTTAGAATACATCACCGTGGGTTTGGTGGGAACTTGAAAGGAGCATTCAAGAAGATAAAGAAGAATATGAAATCATGGAGGTGAGTGCAGGGCGTGAAATCGCAGCTTTGCAGTTGACCCTATCTTGAGATCTTGAATCCATAATTTAGGCATTTCTTGGCAAATATTTTAGGGAAGTCGAAAGGAGAGGTTTGTAGTGGGCTGGCCTCCAGACCGTGCCAGTGGCCCTAATTCCTCTGTATTCCACACTCGTGTCACCACTTCTCTTGCCTATAAGGAAGTATCGAAACTCTGCATTGATAGCAGTGGAAGGCGGAGGCGACTTTGAGGGGTTTCTATCCTGATGTAAACCGCTCGTAACAAACCGTAGCAACGCGAATGATGTGTATTTATCACGGATGGAAATTTCTGAAATCCTGCAACACATGGACTGATTATGACGTCAAACTTCTTCATTTATTACATCTTGTGTTCCGCAAGAAAGTCAATAACAATGGAATCAACTCTAGCCGTAAGTCACCTGGTCAATTTTCGCTTCGGTGATTTCCTCCCCACACCAGCTTAGGAAGGTTGGTGTTCCTACGTCCTCTATGAATACGCTGATAAATAACAGAACGCCTCATTCCGAATCCAATCCCAAACCAAGCGAACATCCAACTGGGCCCACTTTTCTATAAAGGTCAATGACGTTGTGATCAAGCATAGCCCCACAGCCATGCCGCAGTACCTCAATCCCTTCGACACATCGAATGTGCCTCTTCTTCCTCTTCTTCTCCTTCTCCAGTATCCTCCATTTCTAGGTCTTCAGGAAGGTCCCAAAGCGCTGCATTGGTGGTTAGCGATAATATTCTCCCGAATTACATAGGAAAGGACCCAGATACATCTTCAGTTACTATCAATAGTGGAATAACAAACTCCACCGCGCCTTCCCTAATGGCGTTACAGATAGATAAGGCATGCTCCAACTCACCCCAAATCACTCGGTTCTACACCACGAAAATGACTCCAGTGAGTGTGTGTGAGGATTGCTGGACCACTACTCTAACATGAAAGCTAGCCTCTACAGCGTGATGTGGGATAGGTGTGGAAAAGCCTGCAAAACACCTCATAAATGACCCGGAGACTGGTCTTATAAGAAATGGTTGTTTAAGGCGCTATCCTCCACCAGAAGAAGAGTTTTCACCCCAAAATCAGTACAGTGCAAACCTGACTCTCCTTACAAGTTCTTGAGATGTTATTTGCAGGATATTTTATCCTCTAGATATTCATTTCTAATGTGTACTCCTATGCTTGCAGAAAAATTCAAATTATTCTGACACAGGAGTTGGGGTGCAGCAACATCTTCCTCCCATTCATCTTGAAGTACGGCACCAGATCTTAGAGTTGGATTCTACTCTCTTGTAAGGTGTTAATCTGCTTGGTGAGGATAAAGCGCTATGCGTCTTAGAAATCTTTGCATAGTGAGGGGTGATTATTAATGCGTTCGTTTGCCTAGAAAATGCCAATCTCACTCATAGGTCAATGAGTCAATCAGGTGGTCTATGTTCCACGAATTCTCAACGCTTTGTAGACACACAGTAAGTTATCCATCTTTCTTGCTCTGCCATACTTGTCGTTACCGTTGTTGCTGCCCCTGCCGAGTAAGCATTCCCCACTTCCTTTGCATAAACCAACTGGAAGCTAAATTGACTTCGTATAGTTCTCTAATCTGTTCTTATTTTCCATTAGTGATAAGGTACATGTGAGCCCAATATCCTGCCCTTTTTGTTGAAAGCTACACTGCTGCCTCGAGTTCGGGCGCATGCTTTATGCAATTTAGTTGATAAATGCTTTCTTCTCTCGTTGGGGCAAGAGGATCTGAACATGATAATGATGAAGCAATTAGGTGAGATTGTCGCTTCTTCACTGAGAACCCCTGAGTCGGAATGTTACCAACCAATTGCAAGAGATGATCGCTATCGCTAAGACTATTGGACAGCGAATAAGAAAATGTCTTGGCGAATACTTGAAGGGTCTTGAGAAAGAGCAGATTGGTGTTCCACCCACGAGGCAAAGAGAATTAATAAAAGGATCAATTTCACTTCATTCCTAGACTCCTTGGATAATCGAGGGCTACTGAGGAGATGCGTGACCGCTCTTGGCAGTCCAAATGAGCTTGAAGTTTCCAATACTTTGGAAACTAAATTTGGTATAAGAAGTCCTGCTGGGCACAAGCGTTTTCTGTTGGTTCATGACAGAGACCACAAAGATGGAGAGGTGCCGAAAGTGGATATCATCGACAGACCTTCTGTTGTGCGATGTCAGAGATTTTTCACATTCGTAGCACATGCACTTCTTTGCACCACCACAGATTTCCATTTGCGGTATAGACTGAAACCAAAGTCCGTTAGGTTTGGGTCTACTTCCACTATCCACTGCCACCAATATAGAGTCCCGATACGTCCTTGAAGGCAAGAGAAGGTATAATACTAAGGTCAACAAAAAATAAATATGTAACTTGATGAAACAAGCTTCGTTCACTGCCTCCCTAAATGTTTGAAGAATCTCTGAAGTCAAAACACAACAACATTAACCAGTGGGCAGAAAATGGATGCAATGCCTTTAATAAAACAAGTTTGGGCATTTATAGTGTTGACCTCGCGTCTCCTTTCCCATCTGCTCCACTGACTGATGCGATGGCCTGCATTGAGATAGCATGGATGATTGTCGAAGGTGGCACAGAGAAGGAGAGTTGCCCATTGTGTGTGCTATGTGCATGAACATGCCATCGGGTTGAACCAGTGGGACCATTATTTGTGATACGGTTTCATCATGGCTAAGAATGTTATCACCACCATAAGTTTAAACATTTAACTCCACACTTTATTCCTTTAGAAGCTGTAGCAAAATATTATCTTGGACTCACTACAGCCTCACAATGTTACCTCGAACCTAATTTCTACAGGAATGCACTCCCACAATTTTAGCCACCATGACAGCTATTTCCATTACCTAAAAATATTTCACCTTCCTTGCACCTCTCTCCCTTCTTCACTTCCTTTTCCATTCTGCCACACTCCATTACTTCCGTTTCTCCCTTCCCCAACTCTATCCTTCTCCTTCTGTCCCTACCTCTTCTTCGAGTAGCCGTTTGCCTTCCACCTCCTCTTTTGCATTCACATAGCATCCCCCACCCCTTCCTCCCATTCGCACTCATCTGCACTTTCGGCTATTGCATAGATAACTGCTTCTTCCGCCCAACTTCTTCGCCTCATGATGACTTCAAGCATCCGTCGCAATCTCATCAACTTCATATCAGATATGACTGGTCAGTTATGTTGCGCCCCTCCCTACATCCACCACTACCTTGGGGCACAATCCTCTGCTTCTTTGGCAACTCACATGTTACTTAGGGTTAAAATACACTTCTCTCGCTACTTATATCGCCTTGTCACTTAGTCAGTAAAATGGTGGTGCAGAATCGTGACGAAGAGTTATAGGCGGTGCACTTGTTAAAGCGTAGTGGGCAGATTTATCCAAGTGGAAATTTGACCGGTCATCTTTCTCCTCACCATTACCAAACCAACCATATACTTTCCTTTTGCTTCAATTTCCATGAAGGGATCAGGCGGGAGTTGTAGGGGAGGCCTTGTTGAATGAATGCTTAATGATTTGCATGGCAGCCGATACACCTGCTCACTGGATGATCGGCGCATCGCCACTTCTCCTTCCCTCTCCATAGTGCCTACGCGAGCTCTCTCATCGCAGCCCTGCATGACAACATTCACATTTCACACACTCGTCACCCGTGTCGCCAACAATCATTCACTGTGACCAACAATCCAATGAGAGAATCATTTCCCTCTCTGCGGAGACACAATGTGCCACATTGGAACGTCGTCTCGTTCCCCATCCCACACATGCGTATTGCAGCGGCCTCACCTAACCTTTGCTTGATGCCACTCTAGACGAAAGGAAGAAGCAGTTATAGTAGCAGTAATGGGGCAGAATACACATCTATCTCACACAATGTAGTTGAAATGGTACTGGTGACACATCGGAGCTCAAGGAAGCCACTGTAACCGTCAGCAGGTCGCGTCGTCCAGCCCAATTACAATGGCAGGGCTCTAAGTTGTTTTGCACCCAAAACAAGGCGTAAAACACACAGTCTGAAGGGCACCCAACACCCCTCCTCCACGGTCTCCTCGATCCACCTCCAGCACCTACCAACACGTTGTAGTCGGCGTTGTAGGAGGAATCCTCAGGCATGCTACTAAGACGAAGTTCAATTCCTCCTTGCAGTATAAATGCATCCGCGCTTTGCTCCACCTTGGGAAATGCACCGCCCATTGCTATGTCAGCCTCTAGTGGTGGCAATAGCAGCCTAGAAGCAGGTTTGTTTGGCAGGCACTCTCAACACAGATGGACACTCTGCACGCTTTTCCCACTGAGCCACATTGAAGATGTCTCGCCAAGACATTCGACAGCAAAATGTCACTCTAAAACTAGTGCTGCATCGTCTCTGAGATGCAAAATTGACCTTGCATCGAAGGAAAGACCACTTGCTTCAACGTTAGGTCAATGTTATGGGGCGTACAGTCTCGTCAGAAGGGATAGTGATCACCGAAGTTGTACCAAACAAGTAAGCATTTAACCGACACCTGTGCAAAGGAATCTTTCTTTCCCTCCTCCTCATCCTCCTCCTCCTCATTCTCCTTCCCCTCCTCCTCCCTTTCATCAGCCCTGCTAGTAGAAGGCGCAGTGTTACCGCACATTTTCACTATGACTCACCAGGAGAAGCGTGATAAGTGCATTTGCGGTGAGAGGTCTCTTAATCTCCCGAGGAACAGCGTGCGTCCGCGACCAGATAGAATTTGTTCACCCACCTCTTATCTGCAAAGCGCATTATCAGCATTACTTTTGCACAGTTATTGCACAATGCTGCTCCAATTTATCAACGCCAACAGTCAGTGCGAATGCTAAACAGCAGACCTGACAGCATCTCTAGCCACCTAGTTAACGCTTAGTCCAACAAATGTGGGCAGATAAAGAGGGGGCGGTAGACAGATGTATGCATATACACAAATGTAATGGGCTCCTATTCGTAGGAAAATAGCACGCAAATGACAAGCACGTTGGAAGGTTACGCGTCCTCTCAATGAAACTACGTCTCGATAACCGCATTCCAATGTCATTACAAAACAATTGCATGGTAAGCATGAGAACAGTCCCGCATCATCACTTAAAGTATTGTCCATTGAAAACAGCATGTAATCGCCTCTTGTAGTTAGGAACAGAACGTCTTAACAGTCAAATTGTGAAGCCTTTGCGTTCACTACTCCAGCTAGTATGTATAAACGCCTGCGTCCAAAACAACAGCATCCATCCGACATATCCCACATCTAACCACATTTCACTATCAAGACGCAGATGACTCCGCGGAGCGGGGGACTAAGTCATCAATCTCGCACTGTTTGCCATTCCACACAAGCACACACACACTTACACAATGTCACCTCGTCACCACCAGCGGCACTGCGATTCCCTGCATCTGAAAAGGAGAATAGCATAAAAGCAATGAAGCCATGAAGCACGAATATCAGCTCGCCGTCGCAAGACTAAGCCCCAAGCACAACCACCGAGAAGAGAAAAGAACGCCTCGACCAACAAATAAACAGGTCTACCCCCATCTACAGTCATATGGTAACGCGATCACTTCCCGCGACACACACCTTCCCCTACCCAACCAGAACCCGCATCGCGTGCATCGCTGCGCAGAAAAACAACAACAACGGTGAAAACTCGTTCACAGCAAGCCAGTCTTAACCAAGGGACCTGACGTGATAGCGAAGGCGAGAGCCGCACTCATTGCCGCACACAACGCCTCCATTCTTGGCAATAATAGGAGAAGCAGATGAGGAAAAGGAAAACGAAAAGGACGAAGAAAAAGAAGAAGAAAGAAGAAGAAGAAAGAAGCACGAAAAGGAGGAAATAATAGAAGAGAGAAGAGAAGAGGGAGAATAAGAAGTAGAAGAACTCCTCACACCGCCGCACCCAACTCTTCTACATTTATTCTAGCAATGCAAACGCATGCATAAAATAAAGTGAACAATATGTTAATAATAATAAAGGGACATAAATATGTGACGAATGTAAATTAGCAGGAAAATAGCCAATAGGCACCAAGTACCTGGTAAAGGCAAAACACTTACCAACAAATTCAAGTCTTCACAATCCAAATCTACCGTCAAAATGACAAGCAAATTAACTGACGAATAGCCAAACAACCCCACTTCTCGCCTCAAGCATTAGACAGTGCAACATAAACGCCTGTAGCACTCGCGGTGGGAAGTCGAAACCTCCCGACACTCACATTAGCAGGCCTTCGCCTCTACACTACCATATAGGCATTGAAAGGAAGCCAATCGACATTTTGAGCACCTAACTACATCAATAACGGCAACAACAACAGCAACTAATACACCGAACTAGTACTTTTACCCACACAAATGTGAAGGACCTACACATCAATGCAAAAACATGTTTTCACCCAAACCGAAACCCACGTCAAATCCATCTTGGCACACTAAAGACACCAGTCACTCACTCGCTGCGATCCAACCTCTCCAGAGATACATGTTAAGCAGTAGCAATGGCGAGATCGACACTCAGCGCCGCCTCATAATGCCTCTATTCTTCCTCACACAGCACGACGACCACTTGGCAGCAACTAAAGTTCTTCCTTCTTCTCCTCCTTTTCCTTCAATGCTTACTCTGGCCAACATACGGATAAGGATGCATCATAAGGCATACAATGCACACCCACTGCGATGATGATAAGCAGGTGCCATGCACACGGTTCAGTTACATTTCTCCACATAAACAATTTCTCATTAATCAAAGTGCATCGCCATCGTCAAAGGTAACCTAATTGGAAATTGCTAAACCAACCCTCCTTTATCGCCCCAAGTATCCTACCGTAACAAATGAATGCGAGAGCACCTAGCGATTTGAAAACAAAACGTCCCAACAGTCACATTATGGCATTTGCGTGTAGCCAAACAATTAAAGGACCAGTCAATGAGCACCATCTCTCTTATTCCCTTGTTGAAGGAAGCTAGGTGAGAGACAACGGCTACTGCTTTTGCTGCTAAGGGCTTGACGATTTTTGCAAAGGCCTGTCTAAATTATCTACGTAATTTCGCTGCCACCATCTATTTCATTAGAAGTCGAACTGAGACGAAGTGGCACAACATTGCGCACGCTCAATGGATTTACGCTCTTCAATTGCCTCTCACAAATGTGTCCAGGTGAGTCACTCCCGAGGCGACATTATGCTGCCTTGTAACAAGAGTCAAGTTAGCACTGTACTGGCTCAGGTTGAAAACACTTGCTCTGGTTGAGGATATCGCCTTGAACACACAAGTCTTTCCCATGAGGACGGACTCTAACACAGGCATAGCTTTCAATTGTTGTTTTACGGTCTCAGGGTCGTCTATAAAGTAATTTACAGGTATTTCTTTACCAATTCCGGATCATGCTGCAGAGGCTAGCTATTATGGTGGAGTAGTGGTCCAGCCATAATTAAGCACCAACGTGTGTTTGTTGGCAAACCTGCAGTCAAATCTCCAATCAGTCTCACCGTACACACAGGCATTCGAACGAACCAACAGTCTTGTCTCTCTCGATTTAAAATCTTTGCGAGATAAGCTTGATTTTGTTTCCACAGACTCGCCACGCAAGATCTTCTCACCTTTGAAGTTTAACATAAGAAAGACAAACAAATAAACAATTCTTGATCACGAACACAAAGCGCTTGCAACTAATGTGTTGATAGTAAATATTTGTGCAGTCAGGTCCAATTTGGGGTGGCATGGAGGGGTTCAAGCAGCCAATTCCCGATGTTTGTGGCCCTCCTTGATTTACCTGCATTGTTTGCTCCAAGTTAACTCCTCCCAACGACGGGATGGCCTTCCAGACCAACAGTAATGATGCATCTCCGAGGCTTTGATGGCGGTGTGCATTAGTAGTCTGCGCCCTATTCAAGCGATCCAAAAGCCTTACTTTGAGTGGTGCCTTGGCCAAACGCATCGTCCGTATGCTGTGATGACTCAGGCCTTGCTATCTCGACATCTATCTGGCCGTGTCACTTCCAGGGGACACAGGAGATGGGGTGGAGCAACATCTTCCCCCCATTCATCTTGAAGTACGGCACCTGATCTTAGTGTTGGATTCTAATCTGATGTGAGGTGTTGAGCTGCCTGGTGAGGAAAGCACTATGTGCCTCAGAAATCTTTGGATAGTGAGGGAGTGATTATTAATGTGTTAATTTGTCTAGGAAATGCCAATATCTCATTCACAGGTCAATGGGTCAGTCAGGTGGTCTAGGTTCCACAGATTCTCAACGCATTGTCGACACAGGAAAGCATAGTGCCTCATCATTAGGAGTAGATTATTCCTCATTTTTGATGCAGTAACCCTACCGTTAAGCGTTTCATCATCAAAATCCAGTGCTTTGTTGGCACATAAGTGTGTTTATCCTGATATAGTTTTTTTTTTTAAAATTCCACTATTCATTCAGTTAGGATCGGGACCTCGATCAATGGGTGGATGAAAGCATGAATGCATGAATGAATGCAACCTTTCAGTTGCTACATCAGGTTCAAAGACGATGTGCGTAAAGGGTCGTATTTATTAACACATCGATGTCACAGCGCATATTTAAGGGAGGCCTAATAGGCTTCCCAGACGGATCAACTTGTCACCGCAAATTCATGGCGCAAACATCGTGTAGGAGGAGGTGAAAAGAGCAGCCTGTGAATTGAGTGCAGCCCTATTACCTTCTCCAATACCAACAAGGATTGTGGAATGGTTCAGCGAAATCGCACCATTATACAATCACCTCGATTAACAAGTACGCTCTGCGTCGCACATACCTGATGCACATGCTTTTTGAAGATAATGTCAACTGTCTGCAGTAGACCACGTATCAAACTACAAAAGAGACTGTGTTGAGGGTCGAGATGATGCTGCTGATTTTAGTTTTAATGCGAAAGTTTAGGTGAAACTGGCTGTCTGCATGGAAGCATGTGAATGTGGGCTGTGAAGGTAGATCTACTAGTAGTTCTTCTTGTCTGGCTTCGTTCACTTCTCTTTGCAAAAGCTTGCTCTTATAACAGAGGGGTTGGTGTGAGTTACTTGGTTTACGTTATCTTGAATTATAAGAACCCTGTCGGTACTATATTTGTGCTGCTGGTGCATTTATGCGACAATGTTGTAGTATGCTATTATGTATACATAAATCCTACCTGTATTTTCATCACGCGAATGTTTGTATCGGGTGACAGCAACCTAAGCATCGATAACTTCCACACACAGTCGCAGGCATATCTGCAGCTTCCGAATTAATCTACGATGCCTGATATATGGTATGCATGATAAGTGATTTGTGGAACCCACGTCTAGTCGCCACTTTGAGAGGTGCATTTCAGAT
Source organism: Taenia multiceps (assembly GCA_001923025.3). Lineage (NCBI taxonomy): Eukaryota > Metazoa > Platyhelminthes > Cestoda > Cyclophyllidea > Taeniidae > Taenia > Taenia multiceps. The sequence continues at coordinate 3,686,170 of CM010314.1, forward strand.
GAGATATTAGCACTGCAGAATAACGCTGCCAACCAAGTGCGAAGCTTTCCTCTACAGCTATGACGTGCTTGCACCAAACAGACACCTCCACCTAGTAGTTGTTGCAGCAGCTAGATGTCAGTAACGACGGGGGCAAACCCTGTCTCAACCCCATGGACAAGTCCACCACGGTGTCAAGAAGGAAGAGATGCTGTGGAGTTGCGGATTGCAATCCGTGTTACCAAATACCACTTTGTAAACACTTTCACCACTGCGTTTGAAACCCTACTGCACATAAATGATGGCCTTAGGGACATCGTCAACGACTTCTAAATCAAGCATACAGTTCCTCCCCTACTTGGATTCCAATGTGAGTCTCACCCATTTGCCGGTCCTACAGTCAAGAGGTATTCCATTCGAGGTACTTTAGGTGCAAAGAATCGGAACGTTATCTTTGCCTAGCATTCGGCTAAGGCCACATGTCCTCCACTAGCGGGTCACAATACTGTGGCGCTTTGCATTGCTACCTCATTGTTGCTTTGAGTAGAGATGAGTTTTTAGTCGTCCTGACAAACAAATAACCCACTGTTGATGCTGCTCGTCAATTCTGTGGCTGTCAACCATTGAGGAATGATAACAATTGGGATCCATCACCGTGGGCTTAGTGGGAACTTGAAAAGAGCATTCAGGGAGATGAACAAGGATATGAAATCGCAGAGGCAATGTTGTAGGTGGTGAAGTCGCAGTCTTGCAGTTGACCCTTTCTGGAGATCTTTAATCTCTAATTTAGGCAATTTTTGTCAATCCTTAATGAAAGTCGGAAAGAGAAGTGTGTCGTGGGCTGGCCTCCAGGTTGTGGCAGTAGCCATAATCCCTCTGCGTCCTGCCATCATACTATGCCTTCTTTAGCCTTCAAGGAAGTCTTGCGACACTACATGGCAGCAGTGAAAAGCGCATCCGACTTGAATGGATTTCCATCCACCGACGTCATGTGCTACCTCTCCGATTGTAGCAGGCGCACCTTCGCTTCAACTCTTCACTCGCTCCAGCTGGAGCCGTTCTTTTGTTTGCGCTCTTTTGCCTTAAAAGAAAGCCTAATGCTACACAGGCTGGTTTAAGCTAGCTACAAATGCACAAACGTCATAAGCACGATCACGCAAAGATTTCAAATCGAAAAAGACGGAACTTCTGGTTCATTCGAATGCCTGTGTGTGCTGGTTTAGCTTGCTAACAAACACATTTTGGTGCTTACTTATTGCCTACCAAGTGTTGCTTGGTTAGAGTCTTAAATTGATGTTGTAGCTGAATGAATTAATCCACGTATTGCACGCAATGCACGTCACACATGTGCGACGCCAGTCATTCATTGTTACTCACTGTAGTTGATTTATGTATGTGTTTGTAGTGCAGTAGCTTATCTAAGCACGTAAGTATGGCGTCAGAGGAAGCATTGAAGCACCATCCTTCCAAGGAGGGTGCCACTTCTCGTCCTTTCTCTACGTCTAATTTGCACAATGACCTAGATTTGGCAGGTCAAATAACTTGGTGGAACATTACTCTCTCTGCCACTTGTCTTGAAGGCCATTTGCTCGGACAAGCAGGCGGTTGCTTCTCCACTTCGGTAATGCTATCCACATTGTATTTTGTCGAACGCAATGCAAGATATGCGGCATAGCTGCTAAAACCACATTTGAAACTCGACAATTGCATGGATGGGTGGATGGATGGATGGATGGTTTGTAGGATACGAGAAGTGAGAGTGGCGAATCACTCCGGCTGCATAGGCGCTACTTGTAGGAGGATTAAAACTACTGATTTTATGCTGCTTACGTGCGCATGTTTCCACAACTGGATAGGCAGCAAATGATGGACAGTTCAAGCGGAAGTTATATCACCTAGAAGGCTAACCAATCGCCTCCCTTCTCCAGTGCTCAAGATGTGAGTCGGTGAGATTTCGAAAGCCCGATCACCATACCATCCAGGTAGGTTTTATCATGCCTTAGAAGCACCACTTCTTGAGGTCTTATTGTGTACCACAACCGGTGCAAACAAGAGTGACTTCCGAGTCACCCCTCAAAGAGCTATAGATCCGCAAGTCAGCGAAATAGCCTCAGCCGAGACGACTGAAATGAGTAAGGGACCAGTAGCTCTAGCGCAGCACAAGTGGCGCTAATAATGGGCTTCCCAAGCTACATGAACCCCAAAATGGTGAGCATAAGTGATGAGTGTGGCGTGGTGGGACTTCCTTGAAGGCAAATGAAGGCGCAGTACAAGGGTAGGATAAGTGTACAGAAAACAGCGAGGACGGACCTACTGGCATGGCCCTAAGGCCACCTCGCCCAGCTATGGTAGCATAGCCACCTCGGTCTCTAACAGAATGCGGCAGTCATAACAAACAAGCATTGTATAGCCCACTCTTCTTTCTAGCGTCATCCTCGATGCTCCTTTCGGTACACCTCTTGCATCTGTCACCACAAGGTAATCAGTATTGGGGAGACACACGAGCTAACTGTGCCTTTCATGGAAATTCGAGGGCAAGTGAGGAGATGCATGATCCCTCTTGGCGATTCGAGTGCTGTCTTGGCCAACCTCCTGCATCAGCCATCGCCTACGAATTAACCCTAGTCGCCAAATTTCCGTGCGCCCTCTAGACACTTCAACTGATTTAGAGTTTCTTCATGTGGTGAGAACACCGGTCCAAATGCGACGTCATAATAAATGTTGAGCCTTTTCTTCCCTAACACCTGCTCACTGCCTTGACAACATCAACTTCGGCAGCACCGTAGCGAACTCTCTCACATGTTGCACGGGTAGTTTGCAAAGTTAAGACATCAGTACCAGGTATTTTGTTATAAATTATCCAAGTAGTGAACATGACAGAGCGTTGTGAGATTAGTCCTGAACGAGAGGAAGGAATGGAAGGGATGGAGTGTGGCAGAACGGAAAAGGAAGTTAAGAACATAGAGACGGAGGTGCGGCTCAGGACGGTGGTGGTGGACAGACATCTGCGATGACATGTTGTTGTTTTTACCTTGACCTCTCATCCGAGCGCTAGATGAAAAATGTAGAGCAAATAATGGTGAGTGATGGAGGGACGGGCGGATGGACGAGTGGACGAAGGTGCTTTCCCCGACTTCAAATAAGCTAAGTCTCTAGCGCTTGATAAAAGAACGCGACATTATCGCCTATCTCCTCACCTTCTCCTCATCCACCGCCAACCGCTGGCTGTGGAAACAGGCGCATCAACAACTTGACGGTAACAAGTCTCCCTCATTCCTTCTCCTTAGTGGAGACGCTGCCTTAGCCAGAAGAACAATCGTACCAACTTGGCTTGCAACAAGGTGTGTGGTGTGGCAAGCGTTGCGCTAAATCGGTGCTGGTGACTCGGTTGAGGTCGGCGCCACGCACGTCCGCCGAACAAGTTGGTGATGATACGTCGCCACCTGCCACGCATCATCGTTGCTTGGCCGTCCATGTGGCACCGCTGATCGCTCGGCGCACCTTCGTCTTCTTCACCCCTTCTCTCTTGTTCATCGTCCCGTGCCCTCTTCTCAAACGGCCCTTGCCTCCCTCTGCCTCCTCTTCTCCACGCTAACTTTCCTCGCGTCATTCACACCCCTCCCCATATCCCTTCGCACCCGTCCGGAAGTGTAGTTATTGCATAGTTAGTGCCTGCACTAGTGCCTTCTTTCATTTCCACCGGGCGCAATGGACGAGATCTAGGCGATGCAAAGAATTTGAGCATCTGTTGGTATCGCATCAACTTCATATCAGACGCCCTCTCGACTTCTTCTTTTCCTCCTCCTCCTCCTCCTCCTGCTCCTCCTCATCCTCCTTCTCGCCCTTCTCCTCTGTCCCCTCATCCTCTTCCTCTTCCACATGACCACCCCGCTACACTGCCTTGTGGCAGACTGCCCTCAATCTTCGGCAACCTGCAAGTGAATGGCGTTAGTGAGGTGTTTGTGGAGGCGAGCGCCTACCTCTCTGCAACACCATGCCTACAATGTCGACCACTGTTCAGGCGACAAGGGAAGGATGCCAACGAAAGCCGAGAAGCGTGCACACAGGACGAGTAGAAGGTGGGCCAGCAAGAAGGGAGCAGTGAATGACGATAAGCGAACAGCCATGCTCATGACACTGAGATTGGAGAGTGACCTAAGCAACTGATTGCATCGATTGCATCACCATTCAAAATGTCAGCTCCAATCACTGTCGCGTTGCACGTGCAAGGCGAAGCAAGTGCTATCGTTACAACCGTGGTGGGTGCTTCAGGTTTCAATCAATCACTTACTCACTCACTCATCACATAATCGGTGTCTCCTTAGTGGTGGCGAAGATGCATTAGGAGGGATGTTGAATGGATGGAGACGAAGTGGCTGTGATGCATGTGAGTGTACGTGTAGGCCAAACGAAGAGTGGCAGTGGTGGGTTGTAGAGGGTAGCTGGTGAATTGGTAATAAATGTGTGTGCACGTCACATCTATGGGATGGTGAGATGAAATGCTACAATTGTGGGGTGAAACAGCATCCTAAATTGAGTAGAAGAGAGCAGTAGGAGGAGTGGATAAAGAGTGGAAATATTAGTGAATGCATGAGGGAGGAATAGAGGCCTGTCAATGAGCGCCATCTCTTGTTCCCTTGTTGAAGGCAGCTGGGTGAGAGGGTACAGCTACTGCTTTTGTTGCGAGGGCTTGACGATTTATTGCGAAGGTCTTTCTAATTGATCTACGTACTAGACAGTTACCATCAATTCTACTAGAAGTCGAACTGAGACGAAGTGGCACAGCATTGCTCACGCTCAATGGATTTACGCTCTTCAATTGCCTCTCACAATGTGTCCAGGTGAGTCACTCCCGAGGCGACATTATGCTGTCTTGTAACAAGAGTCAAGTTAGCACAGTACTGGCTCAGGTTGAAACACTTGCTTGGTTGAGGATATCGCCTTGAACACACAATCTTTCCCATGAGACGGACTCTAACACAGGCATAGCTTTCAAATGTTGTTTTACGGTCTCGGGTCATTTAAAGTGATTTGCGGGCATTTTTCCACCGATCATGCTGCAGAGCTAGCTGAGAGGTCCAGCGATCCGCACACTCACTTGACTCATTTTCGTGATGCATAACCTAGTGAGTTGGTGTGAGTTGGAGCATGCCCCATCTATCTGTAACCCCATTTAGAAAGGTGCGGTGGAGTTCGTGATTCCACTATTGATAGTAATTGGTGGATGTCTGAGTCCTTTCCTATGTAATTGGGGAGATATTATCGCTAACCACCAACGCAGCGCTTTGAGACCTCCCTGATCACCGAAAACAAGGGGATGTTAGAGAAGGAGGAAAAGGAGGAGGAGAAGAAGGAGATGAGGGATAAGGGGCACTGTCGGCGTGTGGAAGGGCTTGAGGTACTGCGGTATGGCTCCGGGGCAGGATCGCCCAACTGAGCACTCAGGTAGGACAATACGTGGACAGATTCCCTCAAACCAAACACCAATCCAACGCTCTGACCGAGAAATAATGCGGAAACCATACTCAAGGCGATTCGCTGATATGACGAGCTTGAACTGTCCATTATTTGCTGTCCATCCAGTTGAGGGAACGTGCACACACAAGCTGTATAACATCAGTAGTTGTAATCCTCCATAAGTAGCGCCTATGGAGCGACACATTTCACCTTCATTTCTTTTCTTACCCAACAGTCCATCCATCCATCCACCCACCCACCCGTTGTCGACCTTCATCTGCTTTGCGTAAGCTGTGGAAGGGCAAACTTTGTGGATTTCCAGTTGTTTGCTTAAATACTCCTCCATCATCCACTCATTTGTAGTTTGTTTGCTTGCGTTGCCTTATTTCTCACCACTTATCTCCCCTTCCATTCATTCCACTTCATCCCATCAGACATTACTACACTCATCACTTCATCACATCCTGCCTGCATATGTTCACTCCCTCATTCGTCCTTTTCACGCATTCATGTCCGCACTGTGATTGCATTCGTTTGCTTATTCCATGCGACAGGAATGGGTCAAGTGGATGCATGAGAAAACTGTCTTGAGAAGCGTGTAGGATGAGTGGAGTGGGCGAATTGGTAAATGGAACGACCCTGTCACACTGCAAGACCAAGCAATACAATTGACATTTTGGGGAAGACTTCAACTCTTGGGTGAGATCGGAAGAACTGCTTCAGATGCCCCTTTTCTTAGTTGACTCCTCTCAGCTGCAGTTGATGCATCTCCCACACTTCACCGTGGATGTGCATAATCACGAGGATCCATGCAAAATTTCATTACATCAGGAAAGAGACAGATGCGAATGACAACCTGATAATTAGAGGGGTTGTGTGTCGTGTGTTGTGTAGTGCTAACTCTTCCCCTGTTCATCTTGACACAATATGTGCCACAACGGTAAGGCTGAGAGCTACGTCGCATCGCTCAGTGTCAACGACAAAACACGGTGTTGATGGTACTGCTAAAAAGCGGCAAAACCATCCACGTGTCCGAAAAATAGCTTTTAGAGAGGGTTGTTAGAGAAGGGTAATGCTCCATCCAGATATCTCTGACCTGCCAAATCAAGGTCGTTGTGCAAACCAGACCTAGATGAAGGACGAGAAGTGGTACCCTCCTGGAAGGATGGTGCGTCAATGCTTCCTCTGACACAATATTTAGGTTTTTACATAAACTACTGCACTAAATATACGTGTATATCAACTGCAGCGGCTATGCACGGATACTGGCTGCACACATATGTGACTTCATCTCCCATTATTCTACGTTAAGTAATTATGTGGAAATCGCACCTTGCACAGTGAATCAAGTTTTGAATTCATGGGTTGAAGAGCCCTACCCCTGTCTGACCCTTTGGATAAGTCCACCACGGTGTCAAGATGGAAGAGATGCTGTGGGGTTGCTGATTGCAATCCGTTTTACCAAAGCAAATGCATCACAAATGCCACTTTGTAAACATTTGCATTACTGTGCTTGAAAATCCCTACTTCTCATCAATGAGGGACTTTGGGAAAACGTCAACTAAGTCTAAACCTTCCTAGTTAAAGTGGAAATAATTTAGCATGTGGACCTTCCCCTCCTTGGATTCCAATATGAGTTTCCCACACATTCGCCAGTCCTACAGTCAAGAGACATTCACTTTCGAGGTACTTTACGTTCAAAGCATCGGAACGGTAACTTTGCCTAGGATTCGTTTAGGGCCACATGTCCTCCACTGACGGGTCACAATATGTGGCATTTCCCATTGTCACCTCGTTGTTGTTAAGAGTGATGATGATGAGTTGTTAGTTATCTGGACGAACAAATTACCCACTGTTGATGCTTTCTCGTCAATTCTGCTGGCTCTCAACGTTGAGGAATCATAGCGATCCGGATTCATCACCGTGGACTTCGTGGGACCTTGAAAGCAGCATTCAAGGAGAAAAACAAGGGTATGAAATCGTAGAGGTAATGCTGTATAGGTTGGAATTGTAGCTCTACAGACGTTTCTTTATGGAGGTCATTAATCTCTGGCTTGCATTGGTATTGTAAAATGTATTTTATACAAGTTAACAGTAGACGATTTCCGTGGACTGGCATCCAGGCCGTGTCAGTGGCCTTGATTCCGCTATATTCTGCCCTGTACCATGCCTTTTTTCCTTCAAGGCAGTCTCGAGGCACTACGTTGGTAGCGGCAGAAAGGGCATCCAACTGGAAGGGATTTATATGCACTGGCGTCATGTGTTACTGAAGTTGGGTTGCTGTTTTACTTCACAATTGTCGCATTTTATCTCTCCGTCCCACATATGTGGCATGCACATACATTTATTACCAATTCACCAGTTACCCTCCACAACACCTACACGTACACCGATATACATCGCAGCCACTTCGTCGCCTTTCCATCCAACATCCCTCCTAATGCATCTCCGCCACCACCAGGGATATACCGATTATGTGATTGAATGAGTGAGTGAGTAAGTGAGTGAGACTTGAAGTGCCCGATGTTCCACTGTGGCGCATTGTTTCTCCACGGAGAGGGAAGTGATTCTTTCGTTGTTTTGTTCGGTCACATTGAATGATTGCTGAGGACATAGGCGACGAGTGGGTTAGCGGTGGATGCTGCGATGGGAGGGCTTGTGTAAGCACTATGGAGAGGGAAGGAGAAGTGACGGTGGCACATGCAATTGATGGAGCGATGCACCAATCATTTAGTGAGTGGGTGTATCGGCTGCCACGCAAATCATCAGGCATTCATTCAGCAAGGCCTCCCCTGCAACTTCTGTCTGAGCTCTCGATGGAACTCGAACCAGTAGAGAAGTATGTGGGATGGTTTGGCAATGGTGAGGAGAAGGATGACTGGTTACATTCCAATTGCTATAATTAAGCACCAAATTTTGCTTGTTGGCAAGCCTGCAATCAAATCCCCTTTTGGTCAATCGCTAATCAGTCTCATTGAACACACATAGGCATTCAAACTAACCAACTGTTTTGTCTCTTTCTATTTAAAAGCTTTTCGTGGTAGCTTTCGGACGACTTCTCACGATTTATTTAGGCTTTCCATCTGAATCCATCGCTGTAATTCGGTGTGATGTACTGAAAACATTTAGGTACAGATTACTTAAGCTTAGCAACCACCAATAGCTGTGTTGTCATCTATGCACCACTAAACCAACTCAAATCTAGTCTTCCGGAGAGCGGTTATACAGAAAGGGCGAAGCCATACAGTAAATGGCAAAGAGGAAAACACTTCAGAGGAATACAGCAATTACAAGGCCATGAGTCAAATGCAATGTTTCAAATTCTTTTGGTTTACTTGCTAAGAATTTATTCATTTTTACGCGAATTTTCAGGAATGCGATTACAGAATACATTCACCTCATACAAGGAGAGCTTGACCTGATCGACGGTTCCGAAATCCAAACCACTGTCATTGATCTATGATTATCGAGCATTTAAAAGCTGAAGGAACACACTCGTGTGGCCACTACTACCATGTAGCATTTTAGCTGTTATGGATTATCCAGTTCCATTGAGGGCAGGTAGCCCTAGTCAAGCTACAGTTATGCTACTGATGCATTTAAGTAGGCCCAACACTCGCCCATTCGCTGAGGTCACGAAGAATGCTCATCTCTACTAGGTCAACCCTAATTCAACCCAATGGTTAACACGTGCGTCCTCACAAGGACAAAGCGCACTAGTAGCTGGTCTAAACACACTACCAAGCGTAAAGTGCAGCTTAAATACCTCGTGGAATATCGTGTGTGCCTTCTAAAAAGGAAAACATTATTAAGGATTCAGCGCTTAAATGTAATGCACATTGTCCTTCAACTTGTCTGCGAAAAAGAGGGCTTTTCTCACTACTGGACCACTGTTGGATGTTGCGGCTGATGGAGGCAAAGATCAACGGCGGCCTGCAGTACTAAGTGCACTTCCCAACATACATTGCCTCCACTGAAGCCCAAATCGCACCTGTTGATGCCAGTAAGTGGTCGGCTTTCGATTAGTTGTAGTTCCTAGCATATTCATGCCTCACGTTGCAATGGATTGCTCCGACTACAGTCCCAAGCAGAAGTGGTGAAAATGGCGCCTGTCATAGGGGACTTGCGCGGCCTCGTGTTCTGCAGCGATCTTATTAATTATTCCTGTGGCTCCATTCGTAAAGCACCTGGAGAAGGTTGTCACGAGTTTGTTTGCGCTACTTATGTAAATGTGACAATGATGTGATCTCACAACATTAGCTTTGCTTCTCTGCTTGCCGGATAGGACCAGTCAGATGCAGAGCTGATTCGTTTAAGGTCCACTTAGCATACCGCGTTTATGTTAACCCGTTGCTCACCGTCTACAGGAAGTGGCCTCACTAAGGAACTTGAGGAAGTTCCAAGAGCCACAAGCACGATTGGCACAATTAGCAGAATGAAGAACTGTTTATAGTAGGCAAGCACTTTGAAGTGGGGAGACTAGACGCACATGGAGTAAACGGAACAACACACTCTACTTCCTTTCATGCACCGAAATGGCGCTAGCTGCAATGACGTTGACAAGTAATTGACCAATTGCGGAGCATCCATGGAGGACGCTTTGGCCGAAAAAGCATACGAATAAACATAAGCCAGTGCTGGTCATATAAGAGATGGTCTCGACCACACTTGTAACTGAACGACCTGTTAATGCGTGCCTGCATTGTGCTTCTCGCTCTCACTGTTTTCGTGGTGGCGGTTTCGGCTGAGTGGGTGCCCATTTTGAGTGTCTACATAGCCTCATTCAAAACCTACTACATGTTCCAATTGAACCGCTTTTCTGCCTTTAGGAAAGATAAACCGGAAAACGATGGAAAGGGTACGAAGAAAGAGATAGCATTTATACGCAACTTCTTCTACGAGAACCTAATTGGAAAAAAAATTGCTCAACTCGCATGGGACTGGAATGAAACTGTTCTGGAAGGTAGGTTCGGTATTTTCTGCCGAAAGAATATTGCCTTCTTTTCATCTAGACAAAGACAAAATTCAGGCGTCACTGGACGAGTACTGCAGAGGTCTCAAGATGTAGAATGCCCAACTTGTCAGCGTTCATGCGCTCTTCTCTTCATGAATAAATGCTTATTCATAGGAAAGCTGCCTTGAGCCAGACCAACGAGGGCCATGGACTGCGAGGCTCATAGCCTAAGGTTTTGCGGGTGAAATGAGATAGGAATTGAGCATTTGAGGCATTGCTATTTTCAATTAGAAGCCGCATTTGCTCTGGGATAGCCACCTGATGGTTAGCAAAACTAGGTGAAACAGGGCCTCTTGAGTCGTTTCAACGGCCGCCAGTGGCCTCACCAGTGGCTTCACCAGTGAGTAGACTGGCTTGTCACCTATGCCGGGTACGGTCAGGGGCTAGTAGGCGTGGTGGAAGAGCCAACACTAAGACAAGCAGTTCCCCTTCCCTTTCGTGAGGCATACTCAGCGCCCACCTCGGTTACTTCTCCCTTGACGACTGTAATGCAGTTGATGTCACCATGTCCCTCCAAGTTGAAGGCACTGATTACGTTCGATGCCATATCACTGATAAGTTTTAACTTTTCCACTTCCTAGATTTTGAGGATAGGCGATATTACTGGCTCAGTGTAGCCCCATGGTAGTCCATGCTCTGCACCATTCGCTGTTCAGGGGAGCATCCACCTAGAAGGCCAACCAATCTCGCCTTCCTTCTCCAGTGCTCACGATTTGAGTCGGTGCGATTTCGAGAGCCTGATCGCCATACCACTTATATAGTTTCATCATCCCTAAGAAGCACCACTACTTAAGGTCTCATTGTGTGCCACCAGTCAGTGCTATCAAGAGTGACTTCCGAGTCACCCCTAAGAGAGCTATAGATCTCCAAGTCAGCGAAATAGCCTCAGCCATGATGACTAAAATGTGCAAGGGAACAGTAGCTCTAGCGCAACACAAGTAGAGCTAATAATGGGCTTCCCAAGCTACATGAGCCCCAAATTGGTTAGCACGGATCATGAGTGTGGCGTGGTGGGACTTCCTTGAAGGTGAAGGCAGTAGGGTAGGATATTACAGAAAACAGCGAGGCGGACCTACAGGCATGGCCCTGAGTCCACCTCGCCCAGCTAGGGTGGTATGGCCACCTCAGTCCGTAACCGAATGCGGCAGTCAGAACAAACAAAGCATTGCATAGCCCACTCTTCTTCGAGCGTCATCCTCGACGCTCCTTTCGGTACACTCCCGCATCTGCCACCACAACTTACTCAGTACTGGAGAGACACCACGAGCTAACCGTGCCTGTCATCGAAATTCGAGGGCAACTGAGGAGAAGCATGACACCTCTGGCAGTTCGAATGCTGCATTGGTCAGCCTCTGCATCAGCCATCACCTACGAATCAAACATCCTAGTCGCCAAATTTCCGTGCGCCGTCTAGACACTTCAAACTGATGGAGTTTCTTCACGTGGTAAGAACACTGGTCCAAAGGCAACGTCACTCAATAAATATTGAGCCTTTTCTTCCCTAACACCTGCTCACTGCCTTGACAACATCAACTTCGGCAGCACGGGTAGTTTGCAAGTTGAAGACATCAGTACCAGTATTTTGTTATAAATTATCCAAGTGGTAAACTTGACAGAGCGTTGTGAGATCAGTCCTGAAAGCTCCGCATGCTTCAAAAGGTCTCGTAGCAGCGTAATTATTTACCGATAGTTTGTTGATTGAAAACACAGGTTTCGGCTTTTGAAAGGAGGAGCGGTCCTTCAAAGAGGAGGTCAAAGGAGGACCCGAGCATTGGCGATGATGTGTGCCGCTAAGTAAACAAACAACGTGAGGAAAATTGAGGACAACAAAGTTTGTCATTTGTTGCTGGAGTCATCATATTCAGTTAAGAAGTACATGCTAGCATCACATGGAGGCATCCTGCGGAAAATGGGGGAAGAATACTTTGTGTTCAATCCTACACCATCAACGTGTCAAAATACTTGAAGTTGCACAACGAAGGACCGACTCAACCTGGTTTTTCACACAAAAGCCTCAAATAAACAACAGGCAACGATTCCACCTTGATACGCTCACCATCAATCCTATTGTGTGTGTGCCACGACCTTGAACCCCCCTGACCCCTTCCAATCTCTCTCTCTCCCTCATTAAATAACAACACTAGAATACATGAAAGGTGTCTGTTAAAATTATGCCTCTAGACTGCAGACTAGCTGCTAGTCTGTAGTACTGAATGGCTAACTGCTGTGAGTAGGAGCCTCTGAGTTATTTGATGCCGGTAACCACTTGACTCCCTCTGCTAATTCGCTAGCACTCGTCCCACTTATCTGCAAATCAGTAAAATTAAGCATGGTAATCTTTTGTTCACGGATTAAGTGATCTTTTGATGCAAACAAGGTATTGCTATACCTTCCCGAGGAAGTATTTCACCCATAGTGTCGGGGTTTGTCCAGCACTTGTACTTCACTTCGTGACAAGAAAGGAGAGCCAACGTGTGCACGTGTGAGAAGTGAATAACTGATTTATGAAGCGTAAGTGCAGGCAAGCTGTAAAGGCTGAGGCATGTAATTTATTTGATTACTCTTACGGGTTAATCGCTAAATAGATAAGTGATTGCGATGGACCTCACTTTGAGGTGTACACACAAATCCATCCTTACAATCGAAAGAATATCATGAATAACTACTTGAGGTCATGTTGCCTGGATCGCACAAAACACTGTGGTTTCTTTCTCATTATAAAAGTATAGCTCCACCAAGGACCCTCATTTTGGAATAGTTCACCTGAATGGGTCAACGTAAAATAAATATGTGGCTTGTGAAACAAACTTGTTCACTGCCTCCCTAAATGTATGAAAAATATCTGAAATCAAAACACAACACCATGAAGTGTAGGGCATTAAAATGGATGCAATGCCTTTAATAAAACAGTTTGGGCATTTGTGGTGTTGAACTCGCGTCTCCTTTCCCACCGGCTTTGTTGACCATGCGATGGCCTGCATTGAGGTGGCATGGATGATTGTCGAAGGTGGCACAGAGAAGGAGAGTTGCCCATTGTGTGTGTGCTATGTGCGTGAACATGTCATCGGGTTGAACCAGTGGGATCATTATTTGTAATACGGTTTCATCATGGCTAAGTATGCTACCACCACCAGAGGTGGAAAACACTTCAATCCACACTTTTCCCTTTCCGAGGCTGTAGCAAGAGATTACCCTGGTCTTACTACAATCGCATTAATTTACCTCAAACCTAGTCCTTACAAGAATGCGCTGCCTCAATTCCTGTCACTATGACAGCCATTCCATTGCCCACAAATATTTTCACCTCTTTGCAACTCTGTTAATTCAATTTCTTCAAGTCAAATTTGGCTCCTAATGGGTGAAGAAGCTTGCATAGTAGGTATATCGGTACTCTCATAGACATAGCCATCATTAGAAAATCGCCGACTAATTTTGCAGCGTCACATGGCTATCCTCCTTCCAGCTGCTGGTTGGAAACAGTTCATTCGACTAAAATTTCTTGCGCTTATAAAGCATTAGGAGTGGAAAGAAAACAGAAGGGAGGATCCATGGTGTATGCGTTGAACAGCGACCCTTAACGTGTAAGCATCAACAACGGCGACTGGAAGCCAAACGCGTATATAAGACGGCGGCGAGCCCTTCACTAACCAGCCGCACTAACCGAAGTGAAAACGAAGATGAAGGTGTCCATCTTTCTTGCTCTTGCCATCCTTGTCATTGTCGTTGTTGCTGCTCCTGCCGAGTAAGTATTCTCCACCCCTTGGACAAACCAATTGGAAGCTAAATTGACCTCGTATAGTTGTCTAATCTTTGCTTGTTTTCCATTAGCGATAAAGTACGTGTGAGCCTAACACCCTGCGCCTTTTGTTGATAGCTACACTGCTGCCTTGAGTTCGGGTGCATGCGTTATGTGGTTTAGCTGATAAATGCTGTTTCGTCTCCTGCAGGGACAAGAGGATCTGAACAGGAAAATGATGGAGCAATTAGGAGAGGTGCGTCGCTTCTTCAGGGAGGACCCCTTGGGAAAGAAGGTTGCCGACTAATTCCAAGAGATAATCGCTATCGCTAAGGATATTAGACAGCGAATAAGAAAACGCCTTGGCGAATACTTGAAGGGTCTTGAGAACGAGTAGATTTGCGCTTTACCCACGAGGCAAAGAGAATTAATAAAAGGAATGATTTCACACATCCTTGGACCCCTTGGATGATCGAGGGCAACTGAGGAGACGCGTGAACCCTCATGGCGGTCCGAATGAGCTTGGAGTTTTCAAATTTAGAGTGGGAAGTTTTGCCGAGCATTAGCGTATTTAGAGGGAGATGTTAGAACACCTGCCTCCTTAGGCGGATACATTGGGGAAATATCGGCACCGAAGCGTTTTCAGGTGGTTCATGACTAGTGTCGCGTCAGTTGCCAATAGCCTTCTTACAGACCACGGGATGGAGAGATGCCAGAGGAGGACATCATCGTCATCCCTTCTGTTGTGGAATGTCAGATATTTATCCCATCCGTAGCACATGCTCTTTCTTTGCACCGCCGCAGATTTCCACCAGCGGTGTAGATTGAGATTAAAGTCCGTTAGAGTTGGGTCCACTTTCCACTTTTCACTTTCCACTGCCACCAATGTAGCGTCCCAAGACGTCCTTGAAGGCAAGAGAAGGTATAATACTAAGGCAGAATAAGTGCATTCATCAAAGAGAGAGGGATGGAGCTTCTGGCATAGTCCCTGAGGCCAGCCCACCCGGGTGGGCAATATAGCCACCGCACTATCTAACCGAAATCGGCTGTCAGAACAGCCAAACAAGGTATTACAATGATCTTTCAAAAGAGTAAAGGCGACTGCGATAGAAATGCAAGTGCTTATCTTTCCAGTGAAGTGTACCGATTAAAAGGGATGGTTGGGGCATGCTATGCCTCATATCAAATCACTTGGTTCTACACCACGAAAATGACTCAAGTGAGTTTAAGTGGGGATTGCTGGGCCACTACTCCACCATGAAAGCTAGCCTCCACAGCGTGATGTGGGATTAGTATGGAAAAGCCTTTGAAAACTGCATAAGTGACCTAGAGACCGCAAAACAACAAATGGAAGACATACCTATGCTAGAGTCCGATGGCATGGTAAATGATTGTATGTTCAAAGCGATATCCTCAACCAGAGTAAGAATTTTTATCCTGAGGCAGTGTAGCGCTAACTTGGCTCTCATTACAATGCAGCATAATGTTGCCTCGGGAGAGACTCATCTGGACACCTTCGTGAGAGGCGATTGAAGAGCGCAATTGCAAGGAGCGTGGCCAATTTTGTCCCACATCGTCTCGGTTTGACTTCCAGTAGAATAAATGGTAACAGCGAAAGAATGAGGACAATCTGCCACAAGGCAGTGTAGCGGGGTGGTCATGTGGAAGAGGAGGAGAAAGAGGAGGAGGAGACAGAGGAGGAGGAAGAGAAGAAGTGGAGAGGAGCATCTGATGTAAAGTTCATGAGATTCAACAGATGCTTGATTTCTTCGCATCGCCTAGAACTCGTCCATTGCGCCCAATGGAAATGGAAGAAGGCACTAGTGCAGGCACTAGCTATGCAGCAACCACACTTCCGGATGAGTGGGAATGGAGAGGAGGAGGCGAAGGAGGTGCGAATGACGCGAGGGAAGTTATAGTGGTGAGGAGGAGGCAGAGGGAGGCAAAGGGTCATTTGAAGAAGAGGGCACGGGAGGAGAAGGGGAGAATGGAGAAGGCGGTGAAGAATGCGAAGTCGCGCTAAGCGGTCAGCGGTGCCCACGTTGACAGCCAAGCAACGTAGATGCGTGGCAGGTGGCGATGACTCCTCACCAACTTGCTCAGCGGACGTGCGTGGCGCCGACCTCAACCAAGTCACCAGCACCGATTCAGTGACTCCATCAGATATTGATTTGGAAGGCAACGCTTGCCACACCCACCACCTCGTTGCAAGCCAAGTTGGTAAGATTGTTCTTCAGGTTGAGGCAGCGCCTGCACAAATGAGTAGGTAGAAGCGGAACTTGAGTTGCTGCTGATGCATCTGCTAGCACAGTTGGCGTTAAGCTGAGGGTGAGGAGGAGGAAGAGGAGATAGGCGATAATGTCGCATGCTTTTACCAAGTGCTAGCAACTTTGCCCACTTCATGTCGAGGAAGCACCTCCATTCGCCCGTCTATCCGTCCGTCCCTCCATCACTCTTCTATTTCTTTCTCTCCTTTTATTCATTCAGTGCTCGGTTGAGAGGACAAGGTGCCTATAACACGTCATCGCAGCTGTCCGCCGGAGTCGACAACACCGCCCCTGTCTCTCCGTTCTTCACTTCCTCCATCATTCTGCCAACCTCCTCTTTTCGTATTCATATACCATCCTTCCACTTCCTTCCTCCCATTCGCACTCATCTGCGCTTTCGTCTGCTACATAGACGACTGCTTCTTCCACCGAGCTTCGACGTCTCACGATGACTTCGAGCATCCGTTGCAATCTCATCAACTTCACATTGGATGCGACAGGCGACTTACCCTCCTCTCCCTGCTCCTCCATCCCTCCGACCATCCACCACACCACTCTTTCCCTCACCACTTCCTCTTCAACATGATCATCCCTCTCAGCCGCCTTGTGGTAGACTCCTCTGCTTCTTTGGCGGCCAAAATGTTACTTTGCGTTGAAATGCATTTCTCTCGTTACTTGGATCGCCTTGTCACAGTCCGTCGGATAGGTGCTGATTCGTGATGAGGAGTTATAGACGACGCACTTATCGAAACGTAGTGGGCAGATTTGTCCGAGTGGAAATTTGACCAGTCATCCCTCTCCTCACCATTGCCAAACCAACACATCTACTTTCCCATTGGTTCGAGTTCCACTGAGAGGTCAGACAGGAGTTGGAGGGGAGGCCTTGTTGAATGAATGCCTAATGATTTGCGTGGCAGCCGATACACCCACTCACTGGATGATCGGTGCATCGCTCCATCGCTCGCATGTGTCACCGCCACTTCTCCTTCCCTCTTCATTGTGCGTACACGAGCTCTCTCATCGCAGTCTTGCAGGCGCATGGCGGCACCCACCTCTCACGCACCCGTCGCCTGTGTCGCCAACAACCTTTCACTGTGACGAACAAAACAACGAAAGAATCACTTCCCTCTCTGTGGAGACACAATGTGCCGCAGTGGAACGTCGTCTCGTTCTCCATCCCACACACGCCTATTGCAGCGGCCACACCCAACCTTTGCCTGCCATCGACCCAGACGAAAGGAAGCATTCATAGTAGCATTGATGGGGCAGAAGACACATCCATTTCATATACTGGGGCTGAAATGATATTGGTGACACGTCGAAGTTCTGGGAAGCCACTGCCATAGTCGGCAAATCGCGTCGTCCAGCCCAAGTACGATGGCGGGGCTGTAAGTGATATTTTACAGAAAACAGGGGGTAAAACAAAGAGACTCAAGTGTATCCAACGCCTCT
Source organism: Taenia multiceps (assembly GCA_001923025.3). NCBI lineage: Eukaryota > Metazoa > Platyhelminthes > Cestoda > Cyclophyllidea > Taeniidae > Taenia > Taenia multiceps. The sequence continues at coordinate 3,704,075 of CM010314.1, forward strand.
CCTCTGCGGTCTCCTCGGTCAACCTCCAGCGCCTACCATCACGATGTAGTCGGCGTTGTAGGAGGAACCCTCAGGCATGCAACTAAGATGGTGTTCGATCCCTTCTTGCAGTTCTAATGCATCCGCACTTTGCTCCACTTTGGGCAATGCACTGCCCATTGCCATGTCCGCCTCTAGTGGTGGCAACAGCGGCCTAGAATCAGGTTTGTTTGGCAGACACTCTCGCCACGGATAGACACTCTGCACGCTTTTCTCACTGAGCCACATTCGAACTGTCTCGTCAAGACATGCGGCAGCACAATATTACTCCTAAACTAGTGCTGTTTCGTCTTTGAGATGCAAGATTGACCTTGCATCAAAAGAAATACCAATTCCTTCAACGTTCGCTCGATGTTCTGAGGCATACAGTGTCGTCAGACGGGATGGTGGTCACCGAAGTTCGTACCAAACAAGTGAGAACTTGGACCACACCTGTGCAGAGGGATCTTCCTTCTTCTTCTTCTTCTTCTTCTTCTTCTTCTCCTCCTCCTTTTCTCCCATCCATCTGCTCTGCCAGGTGAAGGCGCAGTATTACCGCACATCCTCAATGTGACTCACTAGGTAAAGCGTGGTAAGTGTACATTTGTGGCGAGAGCGTCCCTCACTCCTCCGAGGGACAGCGTGCGCCCGCGACCAGATGGAAATTCCTCCCCGCCTCTGACCTGCAAAGCGCATTCAAACAACATCACTGTTACACAATTATTGCAAAATGCTGCTCCCAATCCGTCAACGCCAACAGTCAGTGCGAATGCAAAACAAACAGACCTGACAGCATCTCTAGCTACTTAGTTAACGCTTAGTCCAACAAATGAGGGCAGACAAAGAGGAGGGTGGGCAAATGCATGCATGCACATACATGTGATGGACTCCTATTCGTGGGAAAATAGTACGTAAATGCCAAGCACGTAGAAAGGTTACGAGTCCTCTCACCGAAACGCCGTCTCGATAATCGCACTGCAACGTCATTACAAAGCCAGTTACTTAAAAAGCATTGAAAACAAATCCACCTCATCACTTGAAGCATTGTACATTGGAAACAACACGTAAGCACCTCTTGCAGTTGGGAACAGAACGTCTTAACAGTCAAATTATGAAGCCTTTGCGTTCACTTCTGATTAATTAAATTGCATCGCCGTCATCAAAAGGCAAACTAATTGACAAATTGCCGAAAACAACTTTACTTTATCGCCCAAAGTATCCTACAGCAGCAAATGAATGCGACTGCACCTAGCGATTGGAAATCAAGACGTCTCAACAGTCACATTATGTAGCACTTGCGTGTACTCTAGCAATTGGGCGCATAAAGGAAGCCAATCGACAATTAGAGCATTCACTGACAACCCATTACCTAATGCCAATGGGATAGGAAAGCACCAAATGATTACGTGGGTAGGCGGCATATTTGGAAAGCAAGCCGTCTTAACAGTCACATCATGAAGCTTCTGCATCCACTCTAGAATGCCAGCACATAAGGCCAGCAAATCGACACTTCAGGCACCCAATTGCAGATAGCACATCAAAACTAACAATAACTTACCAAATCTCTTCTAGATATCGCAGCTTTACAGCCAGCAAAGTCCTTTTGTTCAACATCCACAGCCCTCAACGTCCATACCGCCTACGTCCTTCGCCCACTAAAACTCGCTGCTTCATTCAGCATGTCTCCCTTTCCCGACCACGTGGATATTTGTCGTGGCAAACTGAAGGAAATATGTGCTTTTCAGCCTGCAGTCTTCTGAGCTCGCCTTGCAAAGCACCAATTCAATGCTTTAAAATAGACCATATCGCGCAGCATCTAATCTCTCTGTGTCCATCCGTTTTACCTTTGTGATTGGATGGCGTACACGTTGATTAATCACGGCTCAAGAATGAACGCTTAATATCGCTTCATTGCAAAGCCTTACTAAGAGTCAGTTTTTGGGATTCTGAATGCCAATAATTTAAAAGAGACTTATCTGCACCGGTTAATCACACCATCTGGCAGTAATTGGCAGTTGTATCATGTGCTGTCTGCATCACAGCTGCGTGATCCTTGCTAGCTAAGCACTTCTGTACGTAGGCGATACTCTCACCATTCTCTACTAAAGGGCTTTTCAAAATTGTGTCAATTGAGACATCAGTCACACTGATGCTACTACTGTGGCTGATATCCTGTTAGGTAGCAATTTGAAATTTTCCATTTGCCTTCACTAAACACACACGCCACTTGCATTTCAGCGACACCAATGGATGCACACTCTTCTCTTAGTCTGCATGCATCCTCCTGCAACCCTCTCTCCACAGATAGCAGCAGTGATTCGGTCTATTGGAAAGTGATATAGGAATCACAATAACAGAGGTTAGAGCAAGGTGCAGCAAATAAATTCTTATTTGAATGGCGTCAAATAGCCTTGTCCGCCCTAGCACCCTTCCAGCTTTCAAACTACTTTTACTATGCCACGGTCTCTACTTTGATTACCAGATCTGCGGACTACGGTTCTGCTGATATGGGTCCATTGTTTCACTTAGAATAGCTAGGTATAATGGGTTCTCGTACGCGCAAACCAGCATGCACTCACAATCCGCACTTCTCTTTAAGTAGTGCCGCACCTAAGGATGGAATTCAAATGCCGTCCTTAGCATTTCGCTTACAAATCCGAAGAATGGTTCTGGTCTCTGTACCACAAAACACTGTACACTAAGAAACGCCTTTCTGTGCTGTCTATGCAATCAGCGGATTTTGAAACAACCGCTGGACGACCTCAGGCGTAAGTGGAACCACGATGCTACTTGGATGAAAGTTAAGGATAAAGTGTCGCTGACTATTTTGTGCATCATTCTTTACCACTTCTCACCATGTCACGTTTGCTTTTGACGCAGTTCAAGTGCAACAGCACGCATTGCTGAAGGGATGCTGCTGGACGAGGTGAATGTTTGAACAGAAATTTGCAGTGGCGAGCTGGACTTGCCTGTTTGTGTGCATCAAATGTATAGACATGCGACTCCGTCTGCGAGAACTCTCCTTGCTTCGCACACCATCGCAAAGTGAGCTGCATTTATATAAATTCCAAACACTAGGAGCCTCTCTGGAAATGCACAGAAACGGCCAATTGCCCACATCTTTTTCTTTGCACCCATGCACCGTCTTTGAGTTACCTCTTTTATGCTCAGTTCCGTTCCAACGTTGATTTAGGAAAAGAATGCACTTTGGTTGCCCTTTGGTTGGCAATCTGACTTCGCTCGCACTTTGCGCCTAGTGGGGGAACATAGTCGACCTGCACATTATCGTCCTCATGAAAAGGCTTTGATGGAGTTGACTATCTGTCTTTTGGATACTTCAAGTGTCCTCCACACTGTTACGTCTTATGTGCTTGCAAAAGTGGCTGCTTCGTGAAGCACTTCTTTCCATTTATAAGTAGAACTACGAAGCAAATATTTGAGGTAGGCTACAATTGAGGCAGTCTAAAGGTAAAACATGCATTTATAGCCTTCTACTGTTTGCAGTAGTATTCGAATTATTATTATAAAACCTTACATGGATGGCACTTTCAGTGAAATACCGTATTCTGTGGTAGGCATTGACGTCATTCAACGTAGAGACATAAATGGGGAGGAAAGGTGTTTGTGAAGTGTACTGGCTTGTCGTTGATGGAACGAGGTGTCGTCAGTACTCTCGCTAACATCAATACTATCACCTATACCACCAGCCATAAAGCGATCACTATCCCATGCATTAATTTTGATGCGCTCACTATGACATAGGAGCGAATTTGGGGCACGAAATGGCTGCTGATCTGTCAGTACTGAGTAACAACATGCAGAGCCATTGGGCTCCTGGACAGCTTCGCAGCAAAGGAAAGGAAGAGGACAAGGGAAAATGTAAGCAGAAAAGAATGGAAAATCCCTAGGTTTCCACGACTGCTTGCCCATCTGTTCCCATAAATCTGCCCTTTTACACTCTAGAGACTCAACTGACCCATTGATCACTAGCTGCAATTCATTAACGTTAGGTAGCCGCATATGTGGTCAGATCTATCCCAAAGGCGTTTTCCATTCAGTTGCGCAAATGACTAGATTTGTTTTGGTACTGGTCGAAATGTTAGGTGTTGATAGTCTACGTTCAAACGTCCGTAGCAAAATTGTGGAAAGTGTGATCTTTGCTCCAGACGCTTTCCAGCACTCACTGTTTGGCAACCCATCCTACAGAATTCGTCATACAGGTAGCATCTTCGCACTCATGTGTCACACTTAACTTCCGTTTAAATGACAAATTTCTGTCGTAACAAACTAACACCTAATAAGGACACCGCTTTTAACCGCCTTTGAAAGATGCGCATATATTTGCCTGTCTACAACTTTGAATTTCCGTTGATTATTACCACCTGAATTTTCTACATTGAAGTTGTTCGCCATCTAAAAAGTGAGTTTCCATATGTTAAAGTGACAACTGCGATGGAGAGGTGTTCTGCTTGAAAGCATCGGGCTGTAAAGCATGTATGGTTGGCTTGATGGAAATGTCCAGGCATCCTGACCGGGTCCAAGGTAGATCAACTGTCACGTCATTCGTATGTTGATTAAATCGGTTACAATAGCAAGCGGTAGATGATCGGCAGTTTTGTAAAGTCATGTTAGGTCAACGTTTGTAAGAGCAATCTAGTAATTGTGCGTTCTTATACCCTCACTGGATGTAACTCTACCTCATTAAATTAATAATGGAGTGCGCCCATTAAGCAGTGATTCTGTTACAATCAAGCAAATGCAATATTTCTTTATCATTTAAATAGCTTGGCAGTCATGCATGCAACAAATTGTATTCTACAGAATGTATTGTAATCTAGAAATGCACCCATTAAGTCGTGGTTCTGTTATAATCGTTTAAGCACAGTAATTATTTACCGGGTGTAGAAACAAAGATTTTCTTCGGGCAGAGTGGACCATCTCGACAACCACGTGACCCTGGCTTGCAGTAGGCGGCTGATGGCTCCTTCCGCTTGAAGTTGAAGGCTCCTTGCATACCTCTCGCTACTTGCTTCTTGGAAGTAGTGAAGGTAAAGTCGGTCTTAGTGTTATTGTACAGCATTACTGAATGATCGGTTGTAGGATTCACGCATGGGTGAGGAGTCGATGCTGGTAACTGAGAAGATAGCAAAACATGGAATTCTATGCACTCCTCCAGTCAATCTGCTCGTCTCGAGGTTTCAGAGGTACAGGCGGAGAGGGAAGCATTAAACCCACCGCACGTATCTGAATTCATGAACCAAAAATAGGCAAACCCTAATTCTCTAGTTGCCATTAGACTTCATCCAATGTCATCAATTCCCCTTGGTGTTAGTTCAAAGAGAAGTTGGCTTTTCGGCCACCAGCGGTCGGTCGGTCGGTCGGTTAGCACACACTGACTTTATGACTGAGCAGACGTTTGCGGCCCTCGAGAAGGAGGTGAAATGCGATGTTTTGTAAGCCTTCCTCATGCTGCACAATGCAAGGGGTCTTCCACTTCTCACTCTTCTCTATCTCAAGAATAAAACTAATACATTCAAGCATGAGGCAGTGGAGAGAATTCTTTGATTTTTAGAGGTCGTTATTCCAACGTTCGCAACAAGTCGCCCTTATCCTCTGTTCGGATGGGTATTGCTGAGATGCTGACTAAAATAAAACGGTAGCTGATCATCACTTTGCATTAAGCACATCACTATTAAGGGCTAGTTTACTTCAAACGCAAACTTAGGTAGAAATGGATGAGACATAGGCACGTACTTCACTTGGTCGAGCTTCCATTGCGCCATGGCCAGGCATTTGCGTTTGCTAACCTTGAAGGTGATCTCCCAAACTTCTTGCGTTCTGCAATCAGGCAGACGTCTTGATCATGACAAGGTATATCAAACAGGGAATTCGCATTTGCACAAGTGGGAATCCTACGATCTCCCTTACTCAATCCACAGGACTCGGGGAAGTGACAGTGGGTTGTGCAAACTCAGTTGAGTCTACAACTAAGTAAATGGACAATGAAGCATTCGTATCAGAGACGACGGCACGGGAGGAGTAGGGAATAATGGTGTCACATTTAATGATCCTACGTCTGCTGTGCAAGGCGAAAATCAGTGCAAAATGAGAAACATTAAATCGATTGAATGTATTTGCGACATCCAGTTCATGGAAATGAGCTCAGCAAGTGGATCAGTTTCCATTCTCAAATACTTTGCAGCTCAATCATTTTGAGGCTTAAGGCATCGATGTGCTGTGCCTTGCAACTCGGTTTCTGAGGCGAAAGTGGATAAGTCTTGTAGCATTGAAGCAGTCTTTACAGATTTTATACCATTTCTTATAAATAAGGGTTTGCGTGAAGTCGAGTCTATGCTGCCACACATATCCACTTTCTGGATAAGAGGCACTGCAGGTGACGCCGTCTAGTCCTCGTTCCACACCTGAGAGGACGACTCCTAAGAATGAATGCTTGAAGGCAAAGCACGATTGGGAAAAAGGGCAGGAGCAGAGGAAAACTATCGACAGTAGCAGTGAGGCTAGTCTCTGTTCGCAGTCTCGACATCCTCGCATCCCCGATATTTGTCGAAATCCACACACTCTAGCAGGCCTTATGCCCTCTTTTGCGCTCGTCATCCTGTTCTCATCATGACTACAATCCTCTTGCTTTATCTAAAACACTAACTCAGAGTCTGTCACAGCAGGGCTCACTTCGGGCAACTTGTTTTGGCACATAGATTGAAGGCCAATTGGAGGTGTGAGAGAATGTGCTGTTTCAACTGAGACTTCGGTGCTGAAACATGTGCACACTGAACTCTTAAGTAGGCAACTAGTAAGTTCATTTGTCTATGTGTTTTACTTCGTCGGCATTTACTGATTCGCCCCGATTTGGATGGGAGTCTCTACAGCCTCGGACATTGTCGTGATCACTGCCACCTCTTGCACCCGTGGGCTACTGCTGCTCTTGTAAGGGAAGCCAGGTTTCGTTACATCTGCAGCACTTTCCATTGAAGGAATTTCGCTTTGTTCGTGAGTGGAAGGGAGGCACCACTAATCCTAATCGCCCGCATTCCTTTCATGTGTTGATTTTAAGCAAAGCGCTACCATTTGTGAAACAGAACACAAATTTAGACGCATTGCGCTTGAGGGACTGTGAAGTTGTGGCTGTGGTTGAAAATTGGCTACATCCATAGCTCAAGAGAGTAGCGGCTATCAGAGGACTCAAACTCATATCCAAACAGATCTCCAAATGCAGACTGATGCTGGAGTCGAGAAGACCGAGAAAATTGAGGGAGTGGAGACGAGTCATATCGTACTGCATTTCCCACCAACTTTCGCGTGTTTCACCTCTCTCTCATCCATTCCCTCATCAATTGCACGCATTAACATAGTATTTGTACCCGTGGAGAGAGGACTGAGAGGACCAGTTGAGCTCACACTCAATAATCTGATCTTCAACTCTATTCTCCCTCCTCCCATTATCGCTCCTTAATTTATATCGGTTTTGCCCCACTGTTATTCTCTCAGCGACCTACTCCACCTCCAATCTCGCCACGTTGATGAACGATCGGTCATTGCATCGCCAATCAGTGCCACATTGCCCCATCAACACTGCTGGTGGCTGTATTTGGAACTGAGCACTTGCTCTTCCTATGTCCGTGATGAAGTTGTGCACTGGTGCTAACGAAGTTACTGATTACTAGCGGCGGTATGGGTAGGCTATGCACAATTTTCAACAACGCGCTTGCAACAATGGGAACGAATTGACTTGCAGAGGAAAGGTTTGGTATGGATGAGGTACGGACAACAAGGCTGGTGCCTTTGGTTTAGAGACAGCGGTCGATGACCGATCATGCTTGACTGTGTCGTGATAGCGTTGGTCTGAGGAACTGCCATCCATCCCTTTGATTGAGTGAAACCACATCGCCGCTTTTAAACACGCGTGTATCTGTAACCAAAGACTGCGCCTAGCAACACTCGATGATTGCAATCCATCACAATTCTAATCGTGTCTTCGCTTATTAACAATGCTACACGCACCGTTTGAGTCGAACTGGTCCCTTCGACGTAGATTGAGCAAAATATATTAATTTGTTGATCAACTACTATGCTAATGGCCTCATCTGTGGACTGACCATGTCGCATTTTGTTACACTACCACCCGATATTGGGGATCGAATTGACAGTTATTAGTAAACGAAAGGAATGTGTCAGCTGGTTTGGGTTGCTCAATAATGATCGCTGTTACTGCGAGCGATGACATGTTCGCAACGTAGCTTGACCTAAGAAACCGTTAGCGCGCCTGCCAACATCCGTCGTGTATGCCATTTGGGCACGTGCGCACCGCCGTCTCACACCTGGATTTGAGCTGACTTTATCTCGGTAGCTAGGGCAGGTGAGGTAAGGGGAGGGGGGGAATTAATTTCACAGCATAATATACATGAACGGGATGGCACGCTCAAGTCCCATGTAAAGGCTTTGAGGACATTACCATGACCGTGTGATAGATGACAGCGAAACATGTCTGTTAAAAATAAGAATATTCGAATCATTATTCTCTACCAACACCAACTGGTTGAAGGCGTTACGCATTGAAGTAGTCGGTGGTGACTAAGGTATGCAATGTTGTTTGACAATTTAATGGGATTGGCGAGCGGAGTGGAATTGATCTCTTCTCAACGTCTTCTAGTAAAGCAGGTCATAATGACAGGGTGAATTTGCGCTGTAGGGTGTTAGTTTGGCAGTCTCCCGGCATCACTACTTGTCTGGTGCATTTGAATGCGCTATCGAATCCGCACCAAACAGAAGTAGGTAGTGTTAAGAGTAGGCTTTCGAAGCGGGCGGAGTAAGGCCACTGCTTGCAAGATGAGAACTGTACAATATTCGAGACGTTGGTAACGGCAAAGCACAAGATGACATGAAAATGAATTGTTGCGTTGCCATACTTTCCTGTTTCCAGAACTTGGAATTAATGGGTTCCATTTAAAAGCCCTCATGCTGCATAGCAGTCATGGCTTACCAATCCGTTCCATCCCATTCGGATCTCAACTATCCCTAATCGATCTACCTCTCAGCTAGAATATGACAACTATGATCGAATGGCATTTCCTAACGCATCAGTCAGTTCAGCCCACCGCACGCCTCGCGGCCAATCTAATAAGCATTAGCCATCACCTCGTTTTAAAAGTAGGAAGGCTGTTCATGCAAAACGTCATGTATTTAGTTGTTACAAATTGCTATAAGTAGGGCGTGTTCGAGACAGTAAATACGTCAAGCAGAGCACGAAATCTTGCAGCCCATTGATGAGCGAATTCGGAGAGAGAGAACGAAACTTGGACACTTCCTCTCAAGTGGTGTAGTTGTTGGTGCCCACGTCGTATGCCGCGTTGGGTGAGGATGTGGTGGGTCCAGCATTACTAACGGCAGCTGTCGCGGGAGTCGATGATGAACACTTGGCATGGTGTCGCAAGAGCAAACTGCGGCGACTAAATGATTGAGTGCAGCGGACACAACGATGGCGCTTCACGTCCATGTGAGTCTGCATATGTGCTCGCAGATTAGACTGATCGGCAAAGGCGTGTTGGCACGTGGAACAGACGAAGGGCTTCTCGCCTGTGTGTGTGCGCTCGTGACCCTGAAGTATCCATTTGCGCGAGAACGACTTACCACATGTGCAACATTTCCACGGACGTGAGTGACATTGCTTGTGTATGCGCATGGAATGGGCGCTGTTGTATGTCTTTCCACACTCCTCACACTCCCATTTCGGTCGCGCCTCCTCGTCCACTTCCTCAGTATCCACCTCACTGGAGACTGCGCAAAAGCCGGCATTGCTGTTTCTCCAGCCATTGTCGATAGCCGCATCATTGGTAGAGTTTTGGGGCATGCAGCTAGTTGGGAAACTGGAGGCAGTATCAGTAGGATTGACAGCTGCTGCGTTTTCGATTATGTTTCTCATGATTGATAGTGGAGCTGAGAACATATGTTGATAAATGGAGTAGTGGTGGAAGGTCTGTTGAGCGATTCCACTAAGCAGATTTGAAAGAGTGCATTGAGATGATTGAGCTTGTATCGAAGGGCAGGAATAGGCAGGCGGTATATAAAAGCTTGGAGGGAATTTAATGTGACTGGTTGAAGGCAGAGGTGATGAAACAACGGGTTGCGCGAAATGAAACATTGACCAATCTTGAGAGGAGTTCTGCGTACTTGACCCGCACTCCGGTTGTGGCAATGACGATGCACCGAAGTCAATTTTTAAGGAAGATGCTGGGGGACGGAGGATTCCACTGCTGTGGAAGTTGATGGTGCTGGACCTGTCGTAGATACCTGAAGAGAGTTGGTTTGTTCCGGTCTAGAATCGCGAGTGTCCTTGCCGTCGGAATTCGAGGATGGTGGCTCTGGAGGCGCTCGGGCGTTAGGCGGCAGCTCGTGAATGCTAGCTATGGAAAAGTCTGCGAAAAGGAATAGATATGGAGCAGATGTAAGATAAGCATCTAAATATTCCCGGTGCGTGGATATGAACAGGTCTGCATGTGACTGACACAAAAGCAGAATGAATGGTGATGAAGATGAGGTGGAAATGAAACTTACCGTGTGTCATGGTGGAAAGGACACCAGATGCTGAGCAGTGAGGTACTACCTGAGCTTATATACCATATGCTCGAATCCCATTGGCTTGACCGCCTACGACTCATTGGCCAATAGTGAGTGAGTGAAATTCGCAAGCACGGACAGTTGTTGGGACCAATGGATTTCGTGGTGCGGTGGAAAAGGCGAATCAACAGCTGTGCGATGTCAACCTCCTGGTCTTATCACTTGCTTTGAGGTGCCACACATCCTCGAATCTGCATTCTTCTGGCTGTCCACCCATCTTCGATTCTGATGCACGCCCACGACTGTGCGTCAGTGGAAGCTTTCACGAATCTCTGCAATGCCTGCAATCCTCTGTCAGCATGTGAATGTCTCCTTTCCCATGCCTCAACATTGCGGGTGGAAAAGGTGGGTGAGTAAGCCGGTATCAGCGCTCGACCTGAGAGATGAGTGGAAGAGGTAGCAGTAGTGATCAACCACGAAGCAATGCTTTTATTTTGCAGGTATGTTTAAAACGCAACTACCGTAACACTGCTAATGCAGAGTGGAAAAGCTTTTACTGACTGAGCGTTTCAACCACCATCACCTGAGGTGGTGCATGCGTTAGTGAAGCTCCACTTCATGAGGCTGTCAGTCAGTGCAGAATATGAATGGAGGAAGCACTCAAAGCCTGTCAGTCATCAGTGTAGTTGATCGCACAGCACCATTCTCAGTCCACCCGATGCCATCGCAAGAACCATGAGCTGAACTACTAACCACTATTTGGAATCCTACACATGAGCGTCTCCCAACCAAATTCCACACCTCTAAAACGACTACCATGAAACACATGATGCATTTGGATCTCTTGCATTGTAACCGAAAACTTCAGTGGCGAAACCGTCAGTCACTTTGCTGAATTGTAGGGTGCTTCTTTATCACACATGCTAACCTACTATTCTATAGTGTTTCACACCACATTTATGGAGGGATTACCGTGTTCTCCTCTACAGTCGCAATGACGGTCGCCCTGCGAATGCCTTGGATTGGATCACTTGCCACGATTCAAAGGCCGTTTGGCAGACTTCAAGGAAATTAATGCTGTTACAAAGGCTGCAAAATGCAAACATTGCGAACACGAGAATGTGTGTGAACTGAACGGGTGTTGCCCATGCGTCTCGACCCCGTATGCACCGACGCCAACAAGAGATGGGACGCACACGCGCATCAGCCATTTGGTCAGGATGGCTTTATTCTACACCCAGAAGATTGGTTTGAGTGGGTGGGAGTGGTGAGTTTGGCATGACTGAAAAATTTACTCTGTCCTGATGGAGGAAAATAAACGAATGCTTGACGCAGCGTCTAAACTTCGTTTGGGGTGCAGTGGCAATTGTTGTTGGTGGATGAGGCACGTGCCATGCCAAAGCTCAGCTAAGTAGTCTTCACTTGCAAATCACGCAGATCAGTGCATGTTCGAGCTGTTAGAAACCTTTCCAATGTCAGCTACACTTGGTGATGTAGCTGAAAGCAGGAGGAGGCATTCAATGCAGTGATTATGATCAATGGCACCAGCGTTTTCATTGAGTTTTAGTGGATCAGTTTGCCTTGAGCTATGGCTGCTCCTCACACGACTTTTTAAATGGCATACCAAAATGCAACAGGAAAAATTGCGCATTAGTGTACCAGAAGGAGCCTAGCAGGAGTCGATGTAAAAGCGTGACGAGATCACACCTAAGATGCATGCATGAAGTTATCATCACGATGTTGTGTCACAATGACACCATTGCCATCACCCAATGGAAGGATAGGAATGTGAAGGAAGCCTTGAATGGCAACTTGCAGTGTCTATCTATGGTGGAATTTGAAATGGGTGGAACAGATTTGATTAAGATATCAGCAAAAGCACAATTTGAATGAGGTCGAGCGTATTTACGAGGGTATGACTGTGCGCAGGTCAGATTAGTAGCAGCAATAAATCGAGTACTTTGTTTGGCTATCCAATTGTAATATTTTGGGAATCCTGAATGTGCTAAGTAATCACAGAATTCAAAAATCAACTGTTAATTATGCTAACTAAATTGGATGGCCCAGCAAGCATCGCGGTGGCTGCAGGAGCTGACCTGAATGAACCGTGGTCTCAAACCGAAATTAGATTTGGTTGACTTTGACCATGTTAGGGGGAATATCGGTGGTGGGATACAGAGAGGTTGGAGACTACGCACGGTCCTCTTGTGAAAGGGCGAAAGATACTGCCATGAGCATGATGTTCGCCACCGCATCTGCCATTCTGTATAGTTTACGTGGTGTCATTGTGTCCCATCGCATGCTGCGTGGACACTCAACTGATTGTTCGCCACTTTAATCGAAAGTGAAAAAGAAGACCATGCGAATCGTGCAGCCTTTACTAGCAGAGCATTTGCACGCAGAAGATGCGTTTAAAACAGCAGTTGGTGGTGGAGGCAGTGGGATCATCGTTTGAGATGTCGGCTGTAGCGCCAGTGGAGTATGGACAGTTGGCAAGGTGTTGGATGAGCGAACAGCGGCGATTGAATGATGGGGTGCAGTGGAGACAGCGATGGTGCCTCACCGCCATGTGCGTCTGCATGTGCGCTGGTAGATCCGACCGATAGGAAAAGGCGTGTTGGCAGTCGGTAGAGACGAATGTCTTCTCAACTGTGAACGTGCGCTCGTGATCCGAGGAAAGGATTTGCGTGCGAACGCCTTGTCACAGAAGCGGCATTTCCACGAAAGTGAGTGGCTTTGCTTATGTTCTTGCGAAGAAGGGCCGTTTCGCCTGTCAGTCCGCACTCCTGGCATTTCCAACTGCATGAGAAATGCTGCATAATCTGCACTCGGGAGGATGGTGGCATTGCTTTTCAAATCTGGTACGCATTCATTCATCCCAGAATGGATTGTGCATGAGCCACTTAATCGGAAGATGGCAAGTAACATCAAGAAACTTTGATTTTGGGCGCTCAATGTCGGGGTCCCGTAATCGGAGCGCCACACATTTTAGTCTCTAATACCCAACTAAGCACTCTTCGAACCAATAAATCGCCTCCTAGATTATGCTGTTCTTTATAAAAAAGAATACTGCAATGGAGATTGTGCGTACTTACCCACTGCTTGCCTGCATGACTGCCAAACGATTCGACTGGGCACATGTTGTACGTCTTCCCTACACCCCACCACGTACCAAGAAATGACCTGCTCTCTTCGATTTCCTAAATCAGCACCGTAGTTATCAGTATTTCATATCTGACAGACCACTGGAATGCTCTGCCACGTAGGCAGGTGTTAAGATTCTTAAATGTTTTGGAGTGGCTAAATTTAAATGCTTTCATCTTTCGTTAATTAATTCTTAAAATATTTTTATCATCCAGCACAACCTTGCATGATTTTGTGTTGCAAAAATAGCTGCAGCGAATAATTTTGCTTCCGAAGCATACAAACTGGCACGAATCATTGTAATAGACCTCGAATATTACTCTGATCTAAGCGGTGTCCCAAATTTCACTGGTGTCTGGAAATGCGATACTGTGAATGCAAGAAATTTGTAGCTGTCTACCCAGTGCAATCAACGCTGTCCACGACACTTTCTTCAGTGTCGAGGATTTCAACTGCGAGATGCTTCGCCAGCATGGAATTTGAATTAAGTGGGCCCTTAATGAAAGCAAAATATCAGTCACAAACAACTATCAGCATTTCCAAGGCCATAGCAGGCGAAAGGCATTTCATGTGATAGCCATGAACGGAACTGCCAATGACCATCTAGAGCCTTGAGAGTGGGTGTTCCTAAGCTAGTAGACTACTCCCTACCCTTTGATCAGCACGAGCAATACAACTGTTGCTTTGTGTGTCGTGTCTCTAGACAAAAGATGGGATTTCCTTAATCGCATCGACACATGCTACGAAAATGAAGTGCAGAAGCTGCTTCTACCCCGAAGCACTGGAAGCTCGCACAGCAACGCATACAGAGAACAGTTAAATGTTGGACATGGCTAAAAGAAAATGACATTTCTATTCCCATAACTTAGTCCTTTTCCTTTGCAAGCGCTTCATCATAAGCTGGAACTCACATTGACAAGCCGATTGGTGATAAGTTCTACAAGTCCTGAAATCAGTTTGGTGACTGATTTCTCAAGCTGTAGGATGGTGAATGCATCTCACTACTGATGGATACGTGAGTAAATGCTCAAGCATGCGAGCGGGGCTCTCGATCGCAGGTTCGCCACACAGCGTCCCACTCCTAGCTCATCCACTTTACTCTCAATCCCTTTCATCTGGTTCGACTACACCGGCATGCCTACAAGCACCTGACCATCCATGATGTGACTGTATGAGCGACAAGTCTAATTTGTGAAGGTCGTGAAAGGGACAGTGCATAAACTGCCACATGTAGTCCACTGGTGAATGATCGACGCACATTCACGCTTCGCAATGTGAGCAATATGTTACGGCAAGCTTTGCCCTTATCGCCAGCATCGTTTATTTCGTCCGATGTGTTTAGAGGGAACTCATGAGGAATGAGCTAATCACTAAGATGGCTTAGAACTTCGTTGTTGCAGAAGAAATGCTATGACTACTCTTGGTGTTAATTTGTAGTTGTGTGACAGCGCTGGACATGATTCACCTCTTCCAGGCCCTCCCTTCAACTACTCTCTTCCGACTGACTTGCGAATCTTCTTTGTGTGATGTCGACGAAGCTGCGTTGCTGTGCATGGTGGAACCAACTTACAGGATTTTGATGCGGACCACTTTATCTGCTTCGGCGAGCGTACAGCATTACAAATATGCTAATTGGAATGGATTGCCATAAAAGTGGTTGCGAAATACCTGCATCATAATTTAAACCAGAAATAAATTTTTGACGGTTCTTCAATGGCAAGCTATTCTCTCAGCTACTGTGATTTCAAATATCGGTATTTTACAGCTGGTTTAGTTCTCTTATGTCAAGTTTGTCAGTTGGCGGAAAGATTTGGCAGAAGGGCTGTCCTTATCACCTTTACGGTTTTTAAAGCACACGCGCGCCTCAGCAAGACTAACGGCTCTGGCGATGAGAAGAGCAAAGCACATCCCTATCCAACCATCAAAGTGGTAGGGCAAATAGCGAATTGCTTTTGTTATAGCCCTTGCAAATCTTAGCGTCTTCCTTCTTTTATCGCTGCTTCATTCAGCATGTCTCCCTTTCCCGACACGTGGATATTTGTCGTGGCAAACTGAAGGAAATATGTGCTTTTCAGCCTGCAGTCTTCTGAGCTCGCCTTGCAAAGCACCAATTCAATGCTTTAAAATAGACCATATCGCGCAGCATCTAATCTCTCTGTGTCCATCCGTTTTACCTTTGTGATTGAATGGCGTACACGTTGATTAATCACGGCTCAAGAATGAACGCTTAATATCGCTTCATTGTAAAGCCTTACTAAGAGTCAGTTTTTGGGATTCTGAATGCCAATAATTTAAAAGAGACTTCTGCATCGGTTAATCACACCATCTGGCAGTAATTGGCAGTTGTGTCACATGCTGTCGGCATTACAGCTGCATCATCCTTGCTAGCTAAGCATTTCTGTGCGTAGGCGATTCTCTCACCATTTTCTACTAAAGGGCTTTTCAAAATTGTGCCAATTGAGACATCAGTCACACTGACATCGTATTAGGTTGCAATTTGAAATTTTCCATTTTCATAGGCGAAAGTGGTGCAACAGGCGGCTAAACCTTGCCATCCTTGCATCCGTTTGGCTCATGTGAAACAGATGTAGGATAATTGGGTGGAAAAATCTTGGCATTCATGTGCTTGACTTGCACATGCAAAGGTAGATTGGGTGTCACTAGCTGAGATACCTCGCTATTCATGCATCGGTGTTGCTCATGTGAAAGCAGAGGTGGTGTGAATAGCGGAGTAGCCTTGCCATTCATGCCTCTGTCTTGCTTATGTGGATGCAGACGTGTCGAATTGGGCGGAGGTGTTTTGGTGTTCACGCATCTATTTTGTTCCTGCTGGAAAGAGTAAGGGTTAGTAAATCACTGCTGAATTGCATGCCTATTGAAGGAGCGGCCGGCATGACGTGGAGGAATGATGCACTTCCTCTCCGCATTCGTCCTATTGCCTTGGTAATTGTTATACCAGCTATTTGTGGTTAGCGCCAGTTATAGGTGTAGAACATTGGCTACAGTGGCATAGAGGATGCATCGACTAGGCGAGAATTGTGCAAAGCTTATGCACTATTGAGAGGGGATTGGGTTGTGGGTTGAAGTGTTGCAGTGGCGATAGTAGGATATACGATTGTAGCAGCACCTTCTTGGTTTTGCAAAGCACCTAGGCGAAATTCCCTACGCAGTTCCCTTTTTAGTCTGCTAACAATTGATCGTCGACATGGTCTCGTTGATCATCCGGAATTTCAGTGTGTACCTGGTAGTTGCGTAAGCATGCGTTTCCGTTTCTCCTCATAGACAAGGCTTGCCCATGCATCTCAGATGTCGTCGCTCCATTATTGGATCAAACAGGTTTGTTGGGGTTATGTATTTGGGGCCATTTCTACTGAGCCATTAGGGTGCGTGTGTGGTAAAAGGCAGGCTTTGCCATCGTGTTTTAAGCAATAGAATGCGAGGACCATGGAGATGGGGTTGGCAAAAATGGAGTGAAGTCCCATTTGGGGAGGCATGTCAACTCCGCGTAGTTGGAGACAAGGCTGATTCTCCTACAGGTACAGAGTGTTGTCCTTTGGCAGTTTAGTTTGCTATCGACCCACGCTTTCGGTGTTCTAGCAATCATTCATCCACTTGCTTTTTAGCCTATTATTTATTCGTTTGTTTCTTTGAACATTGAATGCAGTGTCAAGAGCCAGCTCAACTGGCAGGTGTTTGGGGAGGGCCCCTTTAGTGAATCACACCTGCCTCTGCCTCTAAATGTAGGGGACCAGCGTTAGAAAATGTAAAACGCACGTAACGAGGTAGTATCTAACACATATTTGGGTGCAATGTTGATGCTACTGAATGAGAGCTCAGTAGGACTATCATCGAGAAGCGAAGGAAAAGTAACAATAATAGTGGGAAGGGTAGGAGGATTAGGTTTTCAGGTTACAAATCTCAGGAAGTAAAAAAGTCAGTGCATGTGAAGCTGTAAATGATGGTGCGCAGACCCTAATGTAAAGGTGGATGTAGTCAAAAAGGGTACAAAGACGTGTCGAGAGTGCAACGAAGAGGAGGAAGGTAAGACGGATGAATGGAAAGGTAAGGAAAGGTGCATCGCGAGAATTGGGCACTAAGAGCAGAAGTGAATTTGTAAAACGACTTCGTCCAACTCGTTGGTAAAGCAACTGGAACATATGCCGCCGGCTTACCTGATAGAGGACGAGGCGAGTCGAGTCGAGTCGAGTCGAGGTGAGGCGAGGCGAGGCAAGGCGAGGCTCAGGGCTGTTATCTCCACACTCTCCCTCATCCACTTTTTCTGCTACATGGAATCAAGCCATCCCCATTGGTGTGCTTTTCTGATGTCAGTGTGAGCAACAATGGAATATGTAGGCATCTTCTTGTTATTCGCATGAGGCAAGTGGTTTTCTGCTACTTCTCTTGTAGCCTGAATGTCCTACGTCTCTTTTTGGGTATTTCCGTTTGTAGATTTTTCATCCCCTTTAGTTGTGTGTCTTCGTAATTTTTCGTACTCTGTTACATTTTCAGCTCTGGCTTTTGTGCTCTTTTTGTTCTCTTTTGCGTGGTCTATGGGCACAAATTTTATCGTGGAGATATTTTCGGTCACATTTGTTTTCTGCTTCAATGGCTTCAAATTGACGATGACATCGTTTCGGCAGTGTATTTGATGCCCTTGCCTCCTTAGGAATTCTTTGTAGTCCTACTTTTGATGGCTATTTTTGTTAATGTCGAAGGTGATTTTGTCAGCCTATTGTTCCCTTGTACTTCTCTCATGTGGGTTCTTTGGGCTTCCGCCACCCACACATCCACATTCTCTATTTTCCTTCGATTTGCATTTGTCAGTCATCTCACTAGTCATAATATCCCCTCCCATATCTTCCATTCCATTGCTTGCCTTGGCCAAAGGTGACGTATCTGGCTGTGTAGGTTTTTCGACAATCTCACTTGTGGGTGCATTCCCCTCCGGCTCCCTGTGATGTTATTCCAAAGTGGTCAGGCTACCGATAACTCACATGGCGTTGAAGGCGTTCAATGGGGTAGCACGACTGCTCGGGTGATTGGACATCCTCTCGTTGGGCACGTTGCCCTTCCCCATTACCCTCTTCAATGGTCTCACATATCTTGTGTGCATGATGGGAGATGATCGTGAATGACTTGTGCCCATTTCTAGAATGTCACTTCTGGCTTGTTTAGTGATTTCTTGTGTAGAATGCTAAAGGCTCCTTGACTGCGAAACCACAGATTTTGGTTCCATTGGCAGGTTAATTGGCGAAAAGGGATTCCTCCGCAGCAGCTTTCAACGGAATAGACAGTTGACTTTGAATGGAGGTGGAGGACTCCTACATAGAATGCGTAATGCTTATTAGGTGCAAAGCACTGCTATGTGCTTTAGACAGATTGGCATTAGACACTGGCAGGTGGCCTTTAATGCATGGTATTGAAAGCTTTTATAGTGCGAATTAATCGCATTTCCTCCTATCACGTTAACATTTTATTAAGGTAGGTGTGTAGGTAGGGAAGTGGGTAGGAAGGTAGGTGGAAACTAACACGTCATTCACCGAAAACCGCATCGCTTACATTCAGATGACCGTCAGTGTCATTGAGAGGGAACGACTGTCCCTCGTAATGTCTTTTAAGAAGGCGAGGCGATTCGGCTGATAAGGCAGACCATGGCTATTAGTTGGGATGGACGGCAAGGTGGATGCGCTAACGCGGATTAGGAAGGCACCCTCCTTGCGACAGTGGCAACGCTGTGCACAGGACCGTGGGCACTTCAGAACACTCCAGAGGAAAGGTGGCATTTATTCAAGCACTTTTCATGCTCATTCCCATCTCCCATCCATCATACCATTTGCATGTGTGAGCGAGCGAGCACTTGACGGACTCGAAGAACACGGCTTAGATGGATAGATGGATGGATGGATGGATGGAGAAATGGATGGAAAAATGGATGGAAGTGGGACTGGAGAGGCAGTATAAAAGGTGATGTTGGGATGTAAACACCGTGTGCGGGTGGAATGGTGGAGGCTCGATGACTGAAGAAGAGCTGGGGCAGGTAAGTGGAGAAGCGGGTTGCTGAATGATAAGAGGTGAATATCTGGCGGAGAATCGAGACTGCTCTTTAAAGAATGGGCCTGTGTGTTGGTGGTTGCCAGAAGCGTGGTATGTCACTGAGGTACATGGATGGAGGTGACCAACGGAAAGAGAGTGGTGTGCATAGATATGGGAATGGGGTGTGTCCACAGAAAGTCGATGAGGACTGGACGCCTGTGTGGGTACTTCAGCTGGTGAAGCGAGAATGTAGCCTTGGAGGTAATGGAAACAAGTAAAGCAAGAATGATAGACGTATGTGTGGATTGGTCAGCTTGTAAGGCAGCATAAATACGTGGTTAGAGTGATGAGACCTAGGGTGAATAGGTGAAGAACCGAGCTGTAAGGTGATACAAACTGATGCTTCGCAGCATTGCAAAGTGTCCAATCACCCACCCAGTGGAGAAAAACCTTGGAGATGTAAGGTATTTATATCCTAATTCGCCTCATATTGCTATGCATACCTCCAGAGTCCACATGTCAAGCGTTCTACCTACAACTAGTAAGTTATCGTAGTAAATGCGCAGATGAAGCGAAAATGAATGAGGAAGCTAGGTTTAACGAGCATTGGATTGCATGTCTGTTTAATTCTTGAAGTAGTGGAATGTCTGTACACATAAGACAACTTGTTTATCGCATGCGAATGTTATGCCAGTAAGACACATTAAGACCATTTGTCCCGCTAACACAGCCACTCAATATGGAGGTAGCACCGCGTCCTGCAAAATCGCTACAAACTCTCCAGAGAATGGAAAACAGGATGGTACGTAGATTTGCCAGAATAAAGCTAACAGTGGCCGTTCACGTGTCAAAAGACAAAGGTAATTGCGGCATTTTGAACAGTGGAGAGTAGCAAACGTAACCATGCATTGAAAAGGCACTTGGACTAGCACATGTGATATGCCTAAGACAGTGGTCTTGGCATTCTCAAACTTTTCTGAAGACAGAAGAAGGCAAAACACACACATGCTAGGCAGACAGAAAGGTACTGGTGCACGTCAAACCGTCTGTAAAAGACAATAATTGATTCGACGTTCCCCCTCCCTTTCAATGTGACATTTCCATCAGTTACTTCTTATAAAGACTTCCCTTTTATTGTCTAATTGATAGACACTCCTTTCCTGTTAAAAACGGGTGAGCAGTAAACGTCCTCTTGTTACCCTTAGACAGAGTATTATCGTTTGGTTTATCCTTTTAGTTGCATTTTCAAACTGGCACTTTGAGGTTACATTTATCACTTTCCAGAAAACACCTCGCATTTACTCTTCGCGCTACAAATGCCCTACTGACTTTTAATTTCCTTCTACAAAGAAGCTATTTTAAAATTAAGACTTTCTTTTCAAGACTTAGTTAACTCTCATTTCGCCTTTACACAGTTCGCTTTTTATTAACTGCATTCGCCTCGCTATAGCGCCCCAACGGTGCGGCGTTTGAGTAATCTGAAGGTCGTCACCGTCCACACCTTCAGAAGCAGTTCTTTATCATAAGGTGACAACAGAACAGTACAAACTGATTATTTCACAGTGTGAAAGAATAAATCAACACTAGTTTTCGGAGTAATAACACTACGCAGTCCCTGTTTACGTGTTTTCATCTCATGCACTAATGCGTACCTATGCATTGATTGTAGATTTACTTTGTCCAAATCAATTGCTTTTAGGTCACTAAAGAAATTTGCTTTGTTGAAGATTCACTGTCTACCTTAGCAACGCAAATGCATATTATTTAGAATGTGGCTATAAATTTTGTCTTGACAAGCACTTTCTGCAAGTGCAGGCACAAGGAAAGGCATTTCAATTTTTCTGATCTGCGACTCCTACTATCTACCAAAGTCAAAATGTGCGCCAAGCAAGTTTGCTTATGTTTAAAGCCGAGCAGAGCGGTGAATTGCAGAACTAGTTGTTAATATTTGGCTTTGAACAGAAGTGAAATCGCTTGACAAACCTTTCAATTTGGGTAGATAATAGGATTTTCAAATCAGAAGTAACTCGAAATGCCTTTCCATGAGGCTGGACTAGCGTGAAGTGCTTGTCAAGATGAGAGTGAGGCGAGGTAGGCACTGGCTGTAAATCTGATTGCTACGTTTCACTGCTCTGCTAACAGGGCGACTGCAAGGCCAGTAGACTGAATTAAGCTTTGGCAAAGGTAAGACACGAAGGACTCGAGGTACACTAGCGGATGCCATTAAAGCGATTCAACAAACTAACCCCTACGTACTTGTCCAATGGCAATGCTGGCCATCACATCTATCTAGTGATAGCACGTGCTGACATTCCAACATGATAGCATTCTGGAGCCGCTTCATGAAGGAGAAGATGCTGCAAGTCTACTCAAGCTGCATTCAGCCTTCTCACCTTCTTGATACACATACTCCTGCAAAAAGTGGCTTGAAATATCTCGTCTTCACATAGGCACAACTCACCTTCCCAAACCCACCCACCCACCCAACCACCTACTAGTCACACATTCTCTACCTTCTAAAGCCGTTTTCAAGGCTTAGCAGTAGCATTTCACCCTTCAACAAATGAGGACTGTACTTTAAAATGCACTCATCGCCCGTGACGACAAACCACGACCCAACAAAGTCAAAAGATTTCTACACCTGCTGGGACAAAGTGTGCTGCAGCCACGCAGTTATCTCGGCTCTTTCCCTGTTCGAAGACGAAAAGAGACATCGCACTCGGGCAGAACACAGAAGTGCATTTAACATGCCAGCGACGCACTCCACAAACGTACAACGAAAAGACAGTAAGTCATTTCATCACCAAAATCCGCCATTCAACAAAACATCGACGCATTACATAGTCCACTTTGCCTTGTTGCTAAGGCCACTGCGTCATCATTCCTCTTATGCCCCACGGTTCAAGCTAATTCTGTATGGGACTGGACAATGTGCTGTCCATCACGCCTGTCCATGATCAGTGGAGGAAACGCCAGCCTAAAAGCGAAAAGCCAACTCGTGCTAACGGTGCAGCAGCACGACAGCTGCAGCGGCAGAACAACTAAGATTTGATGTAGCTTCCAATCTGAGACCCGCTGTCACATCACATGCATACAAAGGCAAATTTAATCACTTGTCTCAGGCAGCGGATACACACTCAATGCCACCAACTGGCAGGTGAGTGTTAAAGAACACACACATACACGCACACACAAACAAGCATACCAAACTAGCTCAATCTCACGTAACAAGCTGCACAGGTTGGAATCTGAGACAATAAGTGGGTATGAGAGCGTTAGACATTTCTTGTTCCTCTTACAACTTAATCACACTCGGTCAATAAGTCATCCAACTGGCTGTTACACTCACACATGTAAGCGTCATCAAAATCGCTTTCTTTGCACAATTTACACACGTGTGGAACTGCGACCATAATTTGCGCCTTAAGCCTTAAACACTGGGCAAGCGATTTTCGAAGAGTGGTAATGGCTCGTACAGAGAATCATGCTTACATATCAAAGCCTAGGAGCACAACCACACGCCTAACGACTCCACACCCACTTCATGTTGGCTCCATCTCGTACCACAGTGATAAAGGCGGCTAAGCCTGAACATCCCTGATTATAAAACGAGCACGCAAAACTAATGGTTGTAAGAAGAGAGTAACGTCTTATTCAACTCATTTAGCATAATTACTTGCAAAACACTCTTGCTTCGCTCTTGCGCGTCACTTACATCGCAGTCAGTCGTCCATAAGCCCACCAAACACAAAGGCACGCTGCGTATTCCCAGTTTGAATGCTTAGTTTACACTGAGCAGAGGAGCTTTTAACAGGATCGATAGGTCGAATAATCACAACGCCACAGTTGTCAGAGACGACGTCGATTTCAAAGGCGCTCAATGCGGTCTCAGTGGCACCCCGTGGGCCTGCTTCAACATTTGCAATCACCTTTGACATTTCCACCGTCGACAACGATCGACGCTGTTAGCCGCCTCATAAGTGTTTGACGTCGTTGAACAGCGCCCCATAAACAGCACTGAGAACGGTAGCGGTGGGGCAGCGAGTGTTAGCCAGTGAATCTGCTCATCACCATCGTCAACACTACTATCATCATCACCTGCTGCAGCTGCCACTATCAATAAGAGGCTGCCAAAATCAAAAACAAACTCAGCACGAAACACTTTGTTGGCAACTTCCATGCGCAATATGCAAATTTTGAAGGCGAAATCGACACCTAGTGCTGTTCACTAATAACTTCATGTTTATCGCACAAGATATCGAAGAACAAAATCACTCTCACTGCACCTAGGATGTGCAACGAATTTGGCGCCACGTAAAGCCAAACGATTGGTGGATTTTTCACATTTTAACAACAACAACGACAACAAAGTCCTCATCCGATATAATTCCCCTTTTCAAAGCAGCTCACAATCTAACAATCCACTAGGACAACTTCAATCAGTCCATTCCACAAGTGTTCAGTAAAACTAACAAACGTGAATGTTGTCTTTGGCGAACGAAAACTTGTCCAGCTTTTCTTCGTGAATCTCATCCAAGGCAAAAACTCTACGCGCAGAAATGTGCGTTCCGAAGCATGTGTGTACATGAGCGTGACTACCAACTGGTACGTTTTATGTCTTACAAATCGATGACCCCTGAAGCAACACAAAAATGCATCTCTGTATACTGTGAAAAGGAAGTGGTGCAATAACTAACACACACCTAGAGACGCAGAGGTAAGCGAACACCTATTCATCATAAAGAACTAGGCTAGATTTAATGAAAAATTGCATCATATCTACCATTCCGCTTATTTTTCAAATGTTGATGCGTCACCATCGCAAGCTCGTAGTGCTTAAAAGAGGAGAATAGGGAAAATCTACGAATGAATTTCAACGTACCGTTGGGTGAGATCTCGTCCACGCCTTCCAGTGAAGTGGTAGAACATCCCGGCTCGAGGGCCACGGACACATGAGCGACAGCAGCGTAGCCAATGCGGACAGGGCTCATCCCACTCCTCATGACCGGTAAGCAGGAATCGACACACCTGCAGTGTATTTCAGCGCAAATCGGCACCTCATGTACCGACCTCGCATCGCATCACAAACGCAATGACATCAAAAGCGGCTACGCAGCACCCACACTCGCATCCCCTCCTCCCCAGGCATCTCCGACTCCAATGCTGGCTGCCTGCAAAATATTCCAACTTTTGTCAAATAGCAGTCGCAAGACCACCCTCAACCCAACAACCAACTT
The DNA here is from genome assembly GCA_001923025.3 of Taenia multiceps. Classification (NCBI taxonomy): domain Eukaryota; kingdom Metazoa; phylum Platyhelminthes; class Cestoda; order Cyclophyllidea; family Taeniidae; genus Taenia; species Taenia multiceps. The sequence goes on from CM010314.1 coordinate 3,729,079, forward strand.
CCAAAATGACTACTTGATAAGATTCTGCTGGCCCATCCAGTCGTTGTCTGCGTCACATGCATGCAGCAAGGCTAACGTCCTGCTTTAGACCGAGCATACACACCCTGTCAACGAATTCCGGACGGTAAATATCAAACACTGACTACTTCACTTCCGTGTGATCACGTCAGTGCACACCAATACGGCCAATATCTGCTCCTCCTCCTCCTCCTCCCACAGGTCTTTCGTACCACAATGCTATCCACATACAACCACTGAGGCATTTGAGCCGTGGAGGTGGCGACCCACTCTTCCTTTAAACAAGCAGATACCAACAGCTAGTCACTACGAAAATTTCCATGCCTGCATCGAAAATTATAGCCACACTGTCCTATTTAAGTGGCTATAAATCACGAGTACACTGCCATCAAACTGCGAAAAGCCAAATTCCAGTCAATCAACCACCTCAGAAACACACCTCCGATCGAACGGTCAGAAGTTTACACCGCGAACATGTGACAGCCTAAATTCGTGCACCACCTAGGCACTATGCTCCTCGCCACCAGCTCATAACGACCGATACATAACAAACGAACAAATGAATCAAATAAACAGGAAACCAATCATGAAGGGAGGTAGATAGTGAGCAGGGGAATTCTGATCAGATTTACTTAGTATTTTTTGTACAACAAAACATATTACCGGTAGGTTTTACCAGTTTCCTTCCTTTCTCAAGTCTGCTCACCTCCTCCAACATATACCTCCGCTTCTCCACCACACTTTACATCGCCTGCGCATGTTGAGCTTACTAAACTTCTACATACCAAAAATAGTAGGTCAATCGTTTCCCATCCCCTTTACAGCCTCAAACAATCCACAACAAGGAAACGAAAGTGCTACAATTCATGCTTACTCATATGGAAGCTGAACACACGATTAAGTGGTCACTGGATTTCTGCGTATACGCTGTGCAAAAAGGGTCAACACGACTAAGGAATGGAATTTCTGACAGTGACATGGAGGTTAATGCATAGTTAGAACGCAAACATTCCGAAAGCTTGATCTAATCCACTTGCATGGGTATTATAATAACTTGGACAATCCAAATTTTGCGATACGAAATGCTGTTCTAAATCGAGCAATGCAAAACCATAAATGCATGAAAGAAGCGATAACAATTCACAGATTGGTTTGTCAATCATTGAGTGCTGGAAAGCGTCTGGAGCGAAGATGCGCAAGCAGAAGCCTCCAAATACGGGCTTCACAAGAGCCTAAAATCAAAATAGTGCTTCAAATCTAAGAAAATATCGTTATTTGTTCTAAATTCTAAAGAGACTTGATGCGGTTGTTTAAAAGACAATGTACGATTTCAAGTTCGGAACAGCGTTGCCCTTTTAAGAATAGAGTAAAGGAATACTCACGCCTCCCTTGCAGCAGCGAGACTTATAAGGAGGTATGCGTTAGCCAAGGTGAGAACGCATCACCACCATCCCAATCAGTGTCAGCAGTGGTCCCTGCAGGGAAACTGCATGCATTCTGATTGCCCTAGATTACTTTGCGAAAGTGGCTGAGAAGTGCAACTTCCATGCGACAGAGGAGATTCTTGACAGCGAAACCACCAAACCCTCCCAGCAATTATAGCTGGACGTGCCACTGCACTACCTCAAAATACCTACCGCGTTCTACACGTATCTTTCCAGCATCTTCGTTACTACTCGCAACGCTCCACGCCATCGTCCTCCTCACGATTTCAGCCCATCCCTACTGTCTTTCTACTTTATATTCTTCACTTACTTCCCTCTCCCACTCTCTACAATCCAAGTGGTCAGAGCGGAGAGAGCAAGGGAAAATATTTCTTTTTGCTTTCATCCTTCTTCTTTGTTTGCTAGCAATATCTCAAGCATTATTTCAAGTGATAGCGTAAGCATTTCGACCTGACGAGGGAGAAATATGAGGCCAAGTCAAGCATGCCACTCACTGGTTTGTGCTTTCGCTTACTCCTTCTCCATTTCAATGTCAATCTTTATTTATTTCTCCTCCTCTCATCTTAAGCCTCTTCGTGACCTAATCCACATCAAGTCTTGCCAAGTGGATGGCCGATCGGCAGTCGCATTGCATGGGATCAACTTTCCGACTCATCGCCAAGTTGGTGGTTGCATTTGGAGCCAAGTGCCTGTAGTCCTTATGCAGATGATGTGGTCGTATACTGATATTGATGAAGGAATCAATTACTAGTGAGGACTTGGGCAAGATTCCAACGAGTTTTATAGAGCAATCGAAAAGGGACAAGAGAGGTCGAGCTTGAGGAGTAGAGAAGTTGTATTGATAGGGTATGGAAAATAAGGCTATTATTAAGACATGAGTAGTAAAATGGTCTTGGCGTCCCTAACTTCTGAAAAGCAGTCGATGAAATTTGTGTACTGCGTGTATCACGCGTTAGATCATGCTCATTACGGCGTGATAGTGTCCATCCTGTAGAACTAACGTCCTTCCTTTTGGTTGGATAAGGCGACACTATCAATTTTAGGCATTCACACTTCCCTTACCTTAGATTCAGCTTGGAAGCGTTCGGTTACGGTAAGTCACTGCATCTCCAGCCACGTCATTTTGTTTACCAGTGTCACATAAATTTGCCCTTATTCTCAATTCGAAGTAACTTTTATATCAAAGTGGTGGTATTCTGGTGATGACGAATCCTCAGACCGCCACATTTGATACAACGCATGTGAGACATCATGTAAAATAAGACGTTGTTAATTAACAGAAAGTCCCGGACGTAATAGAATTCACTTGCCCCATGGAAGAAGTGCATTCTGGACAACCGTAACCACTGTCACTGCAACTTGTTCTTAACGCTACTAGCAAGCAATTATCTGTCGTCCAATCAGCCTCTTTACTACAAGAAAGTGAACACCTCTGCATGATGGATGTACGTCGAGCATTTACGCTCCTAACATTTTAAGAAAGTGTTCTTACCTTCTTAAACACCATATGGCGCAAATTGTTAGACATAGGCGGTGGGTGGGACCTCATTGTTACAAGGCATCGTAACTAGGTTTGCCCTTAAAACCGTGTTGGAAAAGTGAGGTATAAATCCAGCTGCAGAGTTTGCCCACCGCAATGCTAACATAAGCTCGGGATACAAATATTTTGCAATGAATCTTCCTATTTTAGCGAAACAGGCCATTTCCAGCTGATCTTCAACTACGGCTGCCAACTTTACAACCCTTTAGTTCAGGTATGACAAGGATGTCCGCGAAAGGGCTAGCAATGTCCTTAGCTCTCTGTTCAGTTGGCAACGAAATGGCATCAAGATTTGCTAATTCACTCTTTAAATTGCAAATGTAATTAAGCTTGTGTTGCTAAACACAATCTAGAAACATTTTGCGTGCCCTATTTAACAAGTGTGAGGTCAAAGTCCGGAAGGCTTGAGACAATGATAAGGTTAGAAGCTGCTTAATGAGCCCTCCAAAAGCCAGGTAGCTACGTATCTGGGCTTCTTAGGTATCATTCAAGTTCACTAGCGTCGACTGGCACTGGTGTCAGAGATGTACAGGAAGCTCTAAATGTGGTTCAGATGACTTCATGACTAAAGTAAGTCTCCCCTTGTTAAAAATATACCAGTTCACTAAAGTTAATGAAGCGCTAACACTGCCGATTGGCTCTCGAAATTTGGGAACTTCTGACTATGTGTCAGGGCTCTCTCACCGGCGGCGCGGATTTCACAGAGAGATTGTGTTTGCAGATTTTCAGTTTCATTGCATTGACACTGATCATAGCGAGATTGGACGGTGGTAGTGTGGGCATAGCACGTACACTGTGGTAAGTAGTAGCGTATCCAAGGCATTTCAATGCTTTTGCTTAAAGAAGTATAAGTTAAAAACTTAAAGAGTTGGCAAAAATACCCTCGATTTTGGCGATGGCATTCGAGATGGGTTCATCTCCCTTTCATCCGCCCAGAAGCTCATGTAACTGCTAACTCCTCCCTGTTTTCCCACCATCTGTACCAGTGTAAGCATGCATGTGGTCACAGTACAAAGCTTATCTCTGTGAGATCCAACCCGTTTGAATTAGTACAATGGTGATGTTGCCTGCACCCCTGTGGCCAGTTCTGCTGTTTTATACATGCTGCCGATCAACTTATCACTAAATATCGCATTTGTTGCATCAGACCCACATCAAGCCTTCCAGCTAGTGCAACTCGTTCAAATAGTCGAAGGACAGCCTAGGACGGTGTTGCATTCAAGCATATAGTAGAGGGATAAAGTACCGGAAGGACTATAAGCAGTTCTGTCTTCTGCTCTGAGCGCAGTCAATGCGAACTACCTTGACGTAAAGGCGATTCATGCAGCGTCTGCAGGGTAGTAAGAGAATTCCCATTGTGACGGATTGGGGGAGGTAAAAAGAAAAAGGAAGTAAGGAAGGATGGACGATCGATGTGAAATTATCCATTCCCAGTTGGGAATGGTGATGCAGACGTTCACCAAATCCTCCACATCAAGCCAATTGCATATTCTGAGTGCCAGTTCAGCTGGGAGGTCAGTGATTTTGCACTGGTTCTAAAATGCAAAGTGCATGGTATTGTTAGCAACCCCTAAATGAGATGAGGCAATTGTGGTGGTAGAGACAAAGATGCAATAATTGAGGGTTGGTACAGATAAATAAGCAATGAGCCGTAAAAGTGACTGCTGACACCTACCATTTCAGAAAGGCTTAATCGCAGACTAATCAAATAGCATGGATGGAGAGGCTTAAATACTGATGAGTTATCAAGAATTGCTTGTCGAGAGCATTGATCCAACATTTATGCTCTTCACACGCAGCTGAATTCACAGACGTTGAGTAGAAGGTGGACCTGTGCTCGGACTCGAACTTAGACTAGGACTCCAATGCTTCGGTATGCTACATGACTGCAATCCATTTCTGTCAGTGTTTCAATTCGTGATAGCTGCGCTTCAGTTAATTAGTTGGTACTTTAAACAAACTAGGAGGCAGATAAGTGGGGCGAGATATAGATGGAGTGGGTGATAATTAATGTCTTCATCGGAGGGCATCGTTGGAAGCAGCAATGAGAAGACGTCAAACGTGCTTCGGTTCTCATTTTATCCTGACAGTGTGGTCTTACTGTTTTGTTCAAGGGTAGGATTGGTTCCATTTTGCCTAAGAGAAAAGGCCGGGATTTACCTCTTTGATGCATAAAACATTCTCGAAGGATGGAGCATTTAAGGCTCTTTAACTCAAGCCCTTTTATTTAGAAATGAAAGCAACCTACCACAAAAGAAAATTTGAAATGTCTCCTAATCAAACAAACAGTGAGAGTAGGAGATGTATTGGAGATGCGAAAGGTGTTATGCATTTGTCGTTGAATTCCAAGCATGAGTCGGAGGCCTAATTATAACCCTACAAAGTATTAAACACAGGCGATCCAAAAGGTCGCTATGCATGGGTAGCGCCCTATGTATTACCTTATTTGATGTAAGCATGTGCCATTCGCTTCCAATCCTGACCGCCTTTCAAAGTCACTTTACCGTACAAAAGGCCAGTTTACCATCCATAAGAAGGTTCATGACTCAATTCAAAGAAGCGGTGAAAGAGACCATTTAACATTATCACATCGTGATCTCCTCCGTGATTTGTCAACAAATAAGGCAAGCTTTGCTACCCTTGGCGTGCTTCCTTTAGTTGAGTCATTTTGTTCGTGCAAAACTTAAAACAATCCACGCGCTTTTTCATCGGCTTCGGCTCTTCTCTTGCCCACTCATACGAGCCAAGAATGGTTTCGTTACCCAACAGGTTGAATTCATCAGAAGGGGAGGGGAAAGTAGTGGAAGAAGAGAAAGTTGGAATGTGTTCAGATTTAAATTAGGATGTGACGCTTGATTTCACTAACCCAGCGTGAATTTTGCGAAGTGCACTGTCTTTGCCTACCAAGACATTAAAGACACGACAGCCCTTTCTCTATCTAAGGAAGGCGTCCACGTTGATTCAATGCTACTATCAGGGCTGCAGCTAAATCACGCCACCATCAGCGCAAGGAAAGAACTGGGAGCGACGATTATCGGTGATAACGTGATAAACACCAACTAGATCTGGCAGCCACTCAGATGCATTCAACGCACCCTCATCGAGGAAGTGTCTCATTTGGTGGAAGAATAGATTTGATGCAGGGTTGTGAAACCATCGAAACCACTATGCGTCTTGCTGATTGCTCTAAGAAGAGGAAGGATGGAAGCCGACGGTTGCATACCTTTAGCTAGGAAGGATGGTCTTAAGTTGCCCATCATAACTGATTATTTAGTCTGCCTACACAGTCAGGGCGCTCATCTACTCCATACTTAAAATCAACATAGCGGCAAGCGGTAATGGCAAAAGTGGGCGAGAAATAGAGAGCTTTTGCTGTTGTTAAAAATCATGCTACGGTTGTGCCAGTGCCTGCAGGACCTTATGATGCAGCAGCTACTTTACTACAATGTGCAAAATCGCACCATGTAAACTACTACCATTACAGGTGCCGTAAATGAGTGTGGCGAGAGTGTGCAACAAAAAGAACCTAAAATTTATCAAACGGGTGCTCTTCGCTCAAACATTTTGCGGTTTTAGTCTCGACAGCCAAATACCAAACATCTAGGAGTGCTCCACCTTGCGCTTTCTCCTTACTGGCTCATCACATGCACAGGCAGCTTCTCAAACATCAACATGCACCAAGAATTTGGGAGAGGTGTGCTTGGTCTAGCCTTCCTGCTAGGGCTGTCTGCATCATCTGCTTAGTCAATCAGACATCCAGCCAATTCGCACACTTTCCACCCTTTCGACATTGAAGCCCTTTCCCTGGTAGGGGATGAGAGGAGAGCCCCGACAGCAACCAATCTCACGCGTCCACGGCTTAAGTCACAGCGATGCCAAGTGGAGAGCTCCGTGGCTGCGCAGAAAGTCCACTGTCCTATTATTTTCATGACCACCCTTAAAGGCGTTGTACTTTTCATGTTACTACAAACATATCCCTTTCCTGGCAACAAAACTAAAAGATACTGGAAATTGGGGAAACGTCGTAGAAATTTTTCCCAAATATTTTATGACTAACAATGCGACACCCCAAGATCACCTCACTGAGTTGTGAATGCTCCTCGTTTCGTCGAGTCTTCATGCCCATTTACTCCCGAGTCAAAGCCCTTCCTTCTCTTTTTTCCTCTACATGAAGACTGTCTACACGAAGATTCACATCCAAACCAATGACACAGAGTTAACCTTAATGCTTTGAAATCTGGTCGATAAGAACGCCGCAAACAAAGTCTTCTCCCACTGCCATTATTCAGACGCGGTAACGTGGCAAGACGAGTTGTGTGAAACCTGCCCTAAACGCATAGTATAATTGCGTCAAACCATTTGAGACTAAACGCATTTGTGGTCGATAGTCTAGTTATCGTCCTTTCTATCGCGAATTCAATTGCAAAAATCCACTCAGTGAGTATTTTTTAGTAGGATTGCTCGATGTTGAGCGTATTTATGCGAGTACTTTCCATTGCACCATTGAGCATTCAGTAGAAAATCGGAATCAAACAGAGCTTTTGTATTGGGTGTATGTATGCATGTGTGTAAACCCGATAAGCTTAGGCAGGGCCGTTAAGCGCTGCCCCTAGGTGTTTACAATAGCTTAACGCTAAGGCCTTTGCTGTCTACACGGTAACCATGCGTGGTTGCGGTTCATGCAGCCTACAAAGAAGGCTCTGCGAATGCATTTAATCGTTATGAAGTTTGGATGCTGCTGCAGCTTGTGATTGAGTAACTACGTGTAACTATTTTGCATAAATAGGAGATTCTGATTTCAGTGTTTAAATCGAGCTGGGTTACCGGCCCGACATTTGTGCAATCAAACCCTCGAAATACACGTACGATCACATTCCAATGACATTTTTTCTACCTCAACAATCAATTCCATTCCAACCACTTCCAGGTCCACTTAATGCAGGCACAGTGTTAGGTTAGCAAAATCTTCGTTGATATCTCTGGCATTCTGTTGGGCAAAGGCTGTACCATCATGATGACATCTCGACATTATGACATCTAGATTAGGTCTAAGTAATGGAACCTAGGACTAGAAACTCAACACTGTTCTAAAGTTGCACGCAATAAGAAAAATTGTAAAATCGTTGAGTGTTTGAGCGAAATTTGACATTCTCTAACACAGGTTTAACTCGAACGCAATGAAGAGCCAATCGAAACAGACTACCTGCTAACGACGGGATGTAGCAGTTAACAACTGAAAATTACGTGGTCGGTGAGGATGTTGTGCACCGAACTTGGGCCAATAGCAGTGGCTTGAAATCAACAGTTTAGCTCGTTTTTCACTGTGACAGTGGTTCACTCCGCCACAGCAGAATTCCATTCCAACCGGTGGACCTGTAAGCTTTGAGCCACTGCTATTAGACCAAGCTCGGTGCGCAACACCCTCACTGACCACGTGATTTTCAGTTGTTAACTGCTACATCCCGTCGTTAGCAGGTAGTCTGTTTCGATTGGCCCTTCATTGCGTTCGAGTTAAACCTGTGTTAGAGAATGTCAAATTTCACTCAAACAGTAAACGATTTTACAATTTTTCCTCATTCCATGCAACTTTAGAACAGTGTTGATTTTCTAACCCTAGTTTTCGTTACTTGGACCTGACCTACATGTCATAATGTCGAGATGTCATCATGATGTCACAGCCTTTGCCCAACAGAATGCCAGAGATATCAACGAAGATTTTGCTAACCTAACACTGTGCCTGCATTAAGTGGACCTGAAAGTGGCTGGAATGGAATCGATTGTTGAGGTAGAAAAAATGTCATTGGAATGTGATCGTACGTGTATTTCGAGGGTTTGATTGCACAAATGTCGGGCCGGTAACTCAGCTCGATTAAAACATTGAAGTCAGAATCTCCTATTTATGCAAAATAGTTACACGTAGTTACTCAATCGCGAGCTGCAGCAGTATCCAAACTTAATAACGACCAAATGCATTCGCAGAGCCTTCTTTGCAGGTTAGATGATCCGTTTGAACATCTATTGACAAATAGGCCTCTGCTATGTCCGGACCTGTTCTGGAATCTTAAAGGCATTCAGTCCCACAAACAAGCAGGAATCACAGTTGCAAGTGTTTTTTCGTCATTGTGCAACAAAATCCATTGTCAATGGAGGTGGTTTCATAAGTTGAAATGGCGCAAGAGTGCAGTGGATAAAGCTGGCTCTTCCAGGGTGTTGTGCCATGCTTCCACCCAGTCTGTGCAACTATAATTCTGGTCCAAATGCGGGGAATGCGCTTACGTGGTGCGGGATGAAACACTTTCCGTCAGCAACTTAAGGATACATGCACGCTACTGCGTATCCACTTGACACCTGACTCTGCAAATGTGATGTACAATGTTAAGCTGCTTTGTCTTCTCATTTGCATGGTCCTGCCTCCTCACCTACTTGGATTTTGTAACATCTGGCCAAGAGTCCAACTTCCGCTCCAGATAAGTAAAGGTGCTGATCCCATAGTTTGGGTTGTTTGTCTGCTCATCCAACTCTCCCGATTTGTGGACATGGTGTTGCAGATTCTGCAAAAACACAGGTGGTCAGTGCGCACTAATTTCCCAAATGTGTCTACGCGAACCATTCTGCGCGTTCGGACGTTGATTGGTGTTTTGGAATGCTTAGCGTTGCATTTGACTTTTTTCCCAATGTGGCTGACCCAAATAAGTTCGGTCTTCATCTCCGATTCCGTTAGTTGTGACGGAACTCAAAGCGCGTGTGTGCAACCGCAGCCACGCATGGTTGTCGTGTAGACAGCACAGGCCTTAGCGTTAGGCTAATGTGGACACTTAGGGGCAGCACTTAACGGCCCCGCCTGGGCTTATCGCGTTTACATATATGCATACATACACCCAATGCAAAGGCTCTGTTTGATTCCGATTTTCTACTGAATGCTCAATGGTGCATATGTGTGCTTCCGATGTGACGACGGACTTGAAATGAACTAATCAACCGTAAGTTCCTACTGACCTCACTCTGTGCGATTTCGTTCTCATTCAAATTATAAGCTAAGATTCTTAGCATGGTCGGAAGTATTTTGTCTGTGCGCAGTAAAGCATGCAAAGACCTACTTAGACATCTACAATGACATTTTAATCTCCTTGCTAAGAGTTGCATTGTCCTTGATGTTTTCTTGATGAGTGGCGGCAAACGCTTGCCTTAAATTACACGACCTAAGTTGACAGCACGTTTTCCAACCAATCTCATTAGTATGCGTATCACTCTGGACAAAACTGCTCCTTCCGATTGGTCTGCAATGTGACGCGCGAAAACCGTTTTCCTCAATGTCCAGTGCATCAGCACCAGACCGTAATCACCTGTAGTGTCACAGCAATTAGCTTTTAGTCAGGCAAAATTCTTTGCTAATGGTATCTCTGCGTTAGAAAGCTTAAAGTTTCTGGAAGCACATTCTACCTGAAAGCACTTCCCAATTTGTTATTCCAAATGTGAGATCCCGTGGAAAGCATCTCCATTTCCTCTCAAGTTGGCGGCACTGCAATCGCAGCTAAGAGTTACTCTGCTTCAAACGTCCATGTGAGAATGTAAAACGAGTGTGCGAATGCCAGTTTTGTAATGAAGGTGCTTGCGAAGACAGAAGTGTCTTTTCCCTTCCTTCGAGAGTGGATAGCAAGTTCTTCCTGTCTGCAGTTCAACGGTGTTCAAAAGTGCATGAATTCTGTTTAGTCCCTCCTCACTGGATCAAATTAAACAGAAATATGCTAGACCTCATCCATCCACCCGGTTGTCGACCTTCATCCCACCTGCTTTGCGTAAGCTGTGGAAGGGCAAACTTTGTGGATTTCCAGTTGTTTGCTTAAATACTCCTCCATCATCCACTCATTTGTAGTTTGTTTGCTTGCGTTGCCTTATTTCTCACCAACTTATCTCCCCTTCCATTCATTCCACTTCATCCCACCAGACATTACTACACTCATCACTTCATCACATCCTGCCTGCATATGTTCACTCCCTCATTCGTCCTTTTCACGCATTCATGTCTGCATTGTGATTGCATTCGTTTGCTTATTCCATGCGACAGGAATGGCTCAAGTGGATGCATGAGAAAACTGTCTTGAGAAGCGTGTAGGATGAGTGGAGTGGGCGAATTGGTAAATGGAACGACCCTGTCACACTTGCAAGACCAAGCAATACAATTCGACATTTTGGGGAAGACTTCAACTCTTGGGTGAGATCGGAAGAACTGCTTCAGATGCCCCTTTTCTTAGTTGACCTTCCTCTCAGCTGCAGTTGATGCATCTCCCGCACTTCACCGTGGATGTGCATAATCACGAGGATCCATGCAAAATTTCATTGCATCAGGAAAAGAGACAGATGCGAATGACAAGCCTGATAACTAGAGGGGTTGTCGTGTCGACAGATGGATAAGTTGGGGAATGTGTAGTGCTAACTCTTCCCCTGTTCATCTTGACACAATATGTGCCACAACGGTAAGGCTGAGAGCTACGTCGCATCGCCTGCAGTGTCAACGACAAAACACGGTGTTGATGGTACTGCTAAAAAGCGGCAAAACCATCCACGTGTCCGAAAAAATAGCTTTTAGAGAGGGTTGTCAGAGAAGGGTAATGCTCCATCCAGATATCTCTGACCTGCCAAATCAAGGTCGTTGTGCAAACCAGACCTAGATGAAGGACGAGAAGTGGTACCCTCCCTGGAAGGATGGTGCGTCAATGCTTCCTCTGACACAATATTTAGCTTTTTACATAAACTACTGCACTAAATATACGTGCATATATCAACTGCAGCGGCTAATGCACGGATTACTGGCTGCACACCTATGTGACTTCCATCTCCCATTACTCTACGTTAAGTAATTATGTGGAAATCGCACCTTGCACAGTGAATCAAGTTTTGAATTCAATGGGTTGAAGAGCCCTACCCCTGTCTGAACCCTTTGGATAAGTCCACCACGGTGTCAAGATGGAAGAGATGCTGTGGGGTTGCTGATTGCAATCCGTTTTACCAAAGCAAATGCATCACAAATGCCACTTTGTAAACATTTGCATTACTGTGCTTGAAAATCCCCACTTCTCATCAATGAGGGACTTTGGGAAAACGTCAACTAAGTCTAAACCTTCCTAGTTAAAGTGGAAGATAATTTAGCATGTGGACCTTCCCCTCCTTGGATTCCAATATGAGTTTCCCACACATTCGCCAGTCCTACAGTCAAGAGACATTCACTTTCGAGGTACTTTACGTTCAAAGCATCGGAACGGTAACTTTGCCTAGGATTCGTTTAGGGCCACATGTCCTCCACTGACGGGTCACAATACTGTGGCATTTCCCATTGTCACCTCGTTGTTGTTAAGAGTGATGATGATGAGTTGTTAGTTATCTGGACGAACAAATTACCCACTGTTGATGCTTTCTCGTCAATTCTGCTGGCTCTCAACCGTTGAGGAATCATAGCGATCCGGATTCATCACCGTGGACTTCGTGGGACCTTGAAAGCAGCACTCAAGGAGAAAAACAAGGGTATGAAATCGTAGAGGTAATGCTGTATAGGTTGAAATTGTAGCCCTACAGACGTTTCTTTATGGAGGTCATTAATCTCTGGCTTGCATTGGTATTGTAAAATGTATTTTATACAAGTTAACAGTAGACGATTTCCGTGGACTGGCATCCAGGCCGTGTCAGTGGCCTTGATTCCGCTATGTTCTGCCCTCGTACCATGCCTTCTTTTTCCTTCAAGGCAGTCTCGAGGCACTACGTTGGTAGCGGCAGAAAGGGCATCCAACTGGAAGGGATTTATATGCACTGGCGTCATGTGTTACTGAAGTTGGGTTGCTGTTTTACTTCACAATTGTCGCATTTTATCTCTCCGTCCCACATATGTGGCATGCACATACATTTATTACCAATTCACCAGTTACCCTCCACAACACCTACACGTACACCGATATACATCGCAGCCACTTCGTCGCCTTTCCATCCAACATCCCTCCTAATGCATCTCCGCCACCACCAGGGATATACCGATTATGTGATTGAATGAGTGAGTGAGTAAGTGAGTGAGACTTGAAGTGCCCGATGTTCCACTGTGGCGCATTGTTTCTCCACGGAGAGGGAAGTGATTCTTTCGTTGTTTTGTTCGGTCACATTGAATGATTGCTGAGGACATAGGCGACGAGTGGGTTAGCGGTGGATGCTGCGATGGGAGGGCTTGTGTAAGCACTATGGAGAGGGAAGGAGAAGTGACGGTGGCACATGCAATTGATGGAGCGATGCACCAATCATTTAGTGAGTGGGTGTATCGGCTGCCACGCAAATCATCAGGCATTCATTCAGCAAGGCCTCCCCTGCAACTTCTGTCTGAGCTCTCGATGGAACTCGAACCAGTAGAGAAGTATGTGGGATGGTTTGGCAATGGTGAGGAGAAGGATGACTGGTTACATTTCCAATTGCTATAATTAAGCACCAAATTTTGCTTGTTGGCAAGCCTGCAATCAAATCCCCTTTTGGTCAATCGCTAATCAGTCTCATTGAACACACATAGGCATTCAAACTAACCAACTGTTTTGTCTCTTTCTATTTAAAAGCTTTTCGTGGTAGCTTTCGGACGACTTCTCACGATTTATTTAGGCTTTCCATCTGAATCCATCGCTGTAATTCGGTGTGATGTACTGAAAACATTTAGGTACAGATTACTTAAGCTTAGCAACCACCAATAGCTGTGTTGTCATCTATGCACCACTAAACCAACTCAAATCTAGTCTTCCGGAGAGCGGTTATACAGAAAGGGCGAAGCCATACAGTAAATGGCAAAGAGGAAAACACTTCAGAGGAATACAGCAATTACAAGGCCATGAGTCGAATGCAATGTTTCAAATTCTTTTGGTTTACTTGCTAAGAATTTATTCGTTTTTACGCGAATTTTCAGGAATGCGATTACAGAATACATTCACCTCATACAAGGAGAGCTTGACCTGATCGACGGTTCCGAAATCCAAACCACTGTCATTGATCTATGATTATCGAGCATTTAAAAGCTGAAGGAAGAGACAAATTTGGGCACGCTCAATGCAATAACGCTCTTCAATTGCCTTTCACGAAGGTGTCCAGATGAGTCGCTCCCCGAGGCGACATTATGCTGCCTTGTAACGAGAGTCAAGTTAGTACTATGCTGACTCAGGACGAAAACTCACTCTCCGGTTAAAGATGTTGCTTTGAATACTTAAGTAATTCCCATGAGAATGGACTCCAACATGGGTATAGCCTTCGACTGCTGTTTTGCGATCTCTAGGGTATTTATGAAGTGATTTTTTGGCTTTTCCTCACCAATCTCATAACACGCTGTAGAGGCTAGCAATCAGGGTGGAGTAGTGGTTCAGCAATCCCCACTTACACTCACTTGAGTCATTTGCGTGGTGTAGAACTGAGTGATTTCTAGTGGGTTGGAGCATGTCCCATCCATCACCTTTGATCGGCGTATTTACCTGGAAAGAAATGTACCTGCATTTCTACCACCAGTCGCATCTACATCTTTTAAAGATCATTGTAATATTTTACTTGGTTATTCTGACTGCCGATTTCGGTTGAAGGCTGCAGTAGCCATATTGCCTATCTGGGTGGGCTGGCCCCAGAGACTATGCCAGTAGCTCCAATCCCTCTCTCTTTGCTGATTATGCATAGTCTGCGCAAATCTACTCCTTTTTAAGGCCCTTTACGTATACGCTGTTTAATAGCCTTGGCGATAGCGATCATCTTGTGGGTTCGGTTGGTAACATTCTGACTCAGAGCGACGTACCTCTCCTAGTTGCTCCATCATTTTCCTATTCAGATTCTCTTGCCCCTACAAGAGAAGAAACAGCATTTGCCAACTAAACCACATGAGGCAGGCACCTGAACTCAAAGCAGTAATGTAGCTTTCAACACAAAGCGCAGGATATTAGGCTCACACGTACCTTATCACTAATGCAAAATAAGAAATGATTAGAAAACTGTGCAAGGTCAGCTTAACTTCCAGTTGGTTTATGCAAAGAGAGAGGAGAATACTTACTCGGCAGGGGCAGTAACAACGGTAATAACAAAGATGGGAAGAGCAAGAAAGATTGACGCCTTCATCTTTGTTTTCACTTCGGTTAGTTTGGCTGGTTAGTGAAAAGCTCGCCGCCGTCTTTCATACGCGTTTAGCTTCCGGTCGCCGTTGTTTAAGCTTACGCATTCAGAGTCGCTCTTCAACGCATACACCATGGATCATCCCTTTGTTCCAGTCGTTCCGCTTCTAAATAATTTATAAGCGCAAGAATCGTTAGTCGAAATGAACTCTTTCCAACCAGCAGGTGAAAGGAGGATAGTTGTCTGACGCTGAAAAATTAGCCAGCGATTTTCGAATGATGGCTATGTCTACGAGAGTACCTATGTACCCAACATGCAAGCTTCTTCATCCTTTTGAAGCCAAAGTTGATTTGTAGAAATTAGATTAACAGGGGTGCAAGGAAGGTGAAAATATTTTGATCAATGGAAACGGCTGTCAAGGTGGCTAAAATATAGGGAGCACATTCAAGTAGGAATTAAGTTCGAGGTAACTAAACGAGGCTGTAGTGAGTACAATATAAGGTCTTGCTACAGCTTATAAAAGAAAAAGGTGTGGATATAAAATATTTTCAACAGATCAACAAGTAATAGTCCCACTGGTTCAGCCTGATGACATGTTCAGGCAAATAGCACACACAATGGGCAACTCTACTTCTCTGTGCCACCGTCGATAATCATCCATGCTACCTCAATACAGGCCATAGCATCGTTCAATAAGGCGGATAGAATAGCAGTTGCGAGTCCAACGATATAAATGCCTAAACTTGTTTTATTAAAGGCATTACATTTTTTTAATGCCCTACAGTTTACATTGCCGCGTTCTGAATTCAGATATTCTTCATAAATTTAGGAAGGCAGTGAACGAAGTTTGATTCACCAAGCTACATATTTATTTTATGTTGACCCTTCCAGCTGAACTATTCCAAAATGTGGGTTCTTGGTGAAGCTATGTTTTCATTAGTGAGAAAGAAACCATGGTGTTTTGCGCAATCCAGGCAACATGACCTCAAGTAGTTATTCATGATATTTATTCGATTGTAAGGATGGATTTGTGTGTGCACCTCAAAGTGAGGTCCATCACAATCACTTATGTACTTAGCGGTTAACCCGTAAGACTAATCAAATAAATTACATTCCACAGCCTCCATACCTTGCCTGCACTTATCCACTTCTGACGCGTGCACGCGTTGTCTCTCCTTTCTTGTCGCGAAGTGAAGTACGACTTTAATGAAGGTTAAAGTTGTTGATGCACCTGGTTTGCGCATCCAGCAGTTGGCGGTGGATGAGGAGGAGGAGGAAGGTGAGGAGATAGGCAATAATGTTCCGTGGTTTTAATAAGTGCTAGTGACTTTGCCAACTTCACGCCAAGGGAAGCACCTCCGTCCGTTCGTCCATCCTACCATCTCTCCATCACTCCCCATTTCTTTCTCTCCATTACATTTAGCGCTCGGTTGGGAGGTCAAGGTGCCTACAACACGTCAATACAGCTGTCCGCCGAAGTCTACAAAACAGCCCCTGCCATCGCCACCACCGTTTTTCACCGCGGCTATCATATCCACGTACTTCACTTCCTTCTCCATTCTGCTACACCCCATTCCTTTCATTCCCTCCTTGCCCAACTCTCTCCTCCTCTCCCTTTCTCCTTCCCTCTTCTTCGAGTAGCTGTTTGCCTTCCACCTCCTCTTTTCGCACTCATATCTCATCCCTCCACTTCCTCCCTTCCATTCGCATTCACCTGGACCTTCGGCTCCTTCCACTCCTTCTTCCGCCGAGCTTCTACGCCTAACGATGACTTTGAGCATCCGTTTCAGTCTCATCAACTTTACATCAGATGTGACTGACAGGTTCCCCTCCGCCGCTCCGTCCCCCCACTCTTCCACTCCCCTTCCTCTTCCAAAGGAACATCACTCTGAGCTACCTTGTGGTGGACTCCTCTGCTTCCTTATTAGCCCACATATTACCTAGGGTTAAAATACATTTCTCTCGTTACGTGGATTGCATTGTCACTTAGTCAGCGCGATGGCGGTGCTGATTCGCGTTGAAGACTTATAGGCGACGCACTTATTGAGGCGTGGTGTGCAGATTTGCTTAAGTAGTAATTTGACTAGGCATCCTTCTCCTCACTATTGCCAAACCAACCCATATACTTCTCAATTGCTTCGAGTTCCTTGAAGGCCTTGTTAAAAAGATGCCTAATAATTTGCGTGGCAGCCAATGCACCCACTCACTGGATGATTAATGCATCGCTCCATCGCTTGTATGTGCCACCGCCACTTCTCCTTCCCTCTTCATGGTGCTTACATGTTGACTCTCATCGCAGCCCTGCATGACAGCATCCACCTCTCACGCACTGGTCGCCTGTGTCACCAACAATTATTCACTGTGACCGAACTAAACAATGAAAGTATCATTTTTCTCTTTGTGGAGACACAATGTGCCACAGTGGAATATCATCTCCTTCCTTAATCCATGTATGCGTACTGCAGCGGTGAGTTGCTGTGAGGATCCCTGGTAAAGGCATAGCCTAAAGTCAAGATGGCTACAGTGAACATAGACAAGATGCAGCACTTCAAGCGGAGGATATATTACTTGAAGTAAAGCCTCTTTTTGAATGTACGGCTTACTAGAAACTAGATATTTCAGCTACCAAGTCCGAGGTACAGCATCATAACTAGATGAATTGCTGTTCAATCTCTTATCAGCCTAATTAGCCAGCCATTTAGCGAGCTTACACATTCCGAGACTACATCTTGTACACCCACTAAGGCAAAATAGGGGAAGAAAGTGGATAGAGAGAGGTAGTACTGAGTCGGATAGATGGATTGAGAGAATAACGGGTGGGCTGGTCCATCAGTCAGTCAGTTAGTCGGTGCACAGGCAGGTAGCTAGACAGGTCGATAGGCACGAAGTACATGGATAGAGAGAAGAAGGGATTGTGGAGGAAGGAAAAAGAGATTTCGCCAACATCAGAGAAAGCGGTGGGCAAACGTGAGTTAGTTGTTCCCTTTTAAACGCAACGACCACAACAACAAATGGCATAGCCCCTCAGTCGCTGGGGAGGGCTGGCGAAGGCGCCCAAATAGTCCGCAGTGGCAGTGGACGGAGCACAGCAGACCTAATAGCCTTACTCAAGAACTGCATAATCGAAAGGACCACTCTTCCGCTGATTACAAAAACACCCCGGACATCAACAGCAGTAACAATGTGAGTGAGAGGCGAATACAGATCAGCTACTACCCCTCCAGCGATAAACCATAAAATCAAGCAGTAGCACGGTCTGTTCCAAGAATAATTGGATGCCTCAGTCGATGGTACGAGCAGCAGATGGAGGCACCCACTCAAACATCATCCGCGAGTGACAGTCATTCATTCAGCCAGCCGACGGAGCACACTAACACACGCAAACAACCAAACCAACCCACGGATGATGTACTAAAGAGAGGAAAAAGTGACTTCAACTCCAGCACAATTATTCCTTCGCCACTAACCCTGAAACCATCTACACTCAATTGCCATCAGCTGGTGCACATGCCTATGACCGAAGTCCACAGGCGATAAGGAGACACGTCCGTCCCATCTAAGCAGGCAAGTTAAAAACGACAAGATGTAGTTAGCCAATGGGAACATATAGGCAACGCCATGGAACTGCAGGTTGTTCATGGCCTGCCTCCCCAGAGGCATGTCTCTGTGCTAGGGATTTCTGCCACGATACACTCCACTAACCTACCACCGAAGCCCACCGCAGCGTCTACGCTGTCAAGGCGATGTGTTAAAATAAACCAAAGTCCTTCTTGATTAACAATTGAGACACGCAAAAAGACTTGAAAAACCAAACGACTGATCCCATTAAACAACCAAGAGGTGTCAGACAACCAGTACGTGCTTAAAAGCGACACCTGTTTAAGTCTTTGTCTGTTGAGTTTTTTAAAAAAAACGGAAAAAATCTTCACAAGGCGGTAGAACAATTGAAAAGCCTAAATAGAAGCCTCCAACCAGTGAATTGGAAAAAGTTTTGCTAGACAACATTTGATCCTCCCCGCAGAACGCTGGATGCCTACGACCGAATGCAGTGATAGACGAGGTGACTAGGATGAGAGTCAAGTAGCTTGCAAGCTCGCTACCTGGTGGACAAAAGTCTTTCACTGGCTGAAGCCTTTGAATGTTTCATGACCCACTAAATTTGTCTTTACACAGACCGCGCACCTCAGTGGTCCGGCTTGCTCGTTAGCCAATCACAGAGCCGCCAAGCACTCGGTAGGTCAGCGAAATTCACAGCAAGTGAGGCTACTCGAGGAGTGCCATCCATCATTACTTGTAACCAAGTCACCGCTTTGAGCTTAACCTGGCTCCAATCAACCACACAGCCACCATACAGCAAAGACGCCAGTCCCTTCAACACGTGCTTCATCCCCACCTCCTCCTCCTCCTCCTCATCATCATCATATCACCAGTGATGGCGACTGTCTCACCACTCCACTCGTCCAAGGAGGGAGGCCAATGCAATGTCACGCTCACTGCACACCTTTGCGAATGTGTCGCTAACCTGCTTCAGTTCATTCTCACACAGAATGATAATTAAGTCACGGAAGGTGAGGTGGCCACTCAGTTTGCCTACTTGGATGTGCATGTGTGTGATGCCTGCAACTTGAGCCTTTAGACCTCAGTCCCTTGTTCAGGCTCCGTGCTTATCACATGCCACTCTATCACCAGAACCAAGACGTCACGGAGGTTTTATGCAACACATCTCGCAAAGGCCACACTAACTCCGAACATCAACCATGCTCTCCAACTCAAAGAGTCGTGCAAGCGCCAACTGTCCCAACTGCCCCATGCCCCATTCACACGTTTTGTTGTCCAACTAACACAAATACCATAGCAATGAAGCTGACGCACCTTCTACCACTCACACATGAGCGATGCAGCGATGCAGGGAAGGAGGTAAAGAAAAAGAACCCACTTATAGGGCAATGAAACTGCGACGCGCTAACCCACCCAATTGCTCACCCATCCACCTACCTACCTACCTATAGAACTCCAAAAACAGTGGATTTACCGCATCCACCATTCAATTTGACTGCACAAAGGACTGCAATTACGCCACACGTCAGCAGAACCACCCTCCTCACACAGCCTAAATACTTACTTATGCCCATCCTCACGACCAGAAGCCACCCACGCACACCAGAGAAGTTGATCACCGCGCACCTCAGAAGTGAAGCTATTGCAGCATGTACAAGGCAGAGCAATGCACTACAAAACAAACACTTTCAAAGCAGTGGACGCGATCTTGCGTCCACGCCTTCCATAGCAAGAACACGATTCGCTCCAACAACAGCAACAACGTGATCCACACTCCCGTGCCACACATGGCTGAGTAGTAGCAGCAGCAGCAGCAACAGCGACAGCGGCAGCAGTGGGGCAAAGAAACAGGGTTGATCTACCACCACTCTCATATCTACCACATCACCAACGCCGCCACGCCTCGCAGTAGCACCGGTAGTAGTAGCCGACTGCCAGTCCAATGCTGACAGTCGTCTGCAAAGATGTCCAACTCCTGTCAAGTTCATAACACTCGCATGTGCGCATTGCCTCCTGACCAGACAGTCGGCACCCGAAGCGGCTAAAGTGAGGAGACAACTACTGTCGCATCCAACCACCAACTGCATCACCGCAAGCATGTGAATGTAGAACGCATTAAACGCAGAGGTAGCAGTAGTAGTAAGCAGATGAACAAATCTCGTTCAACAGTGTGTTCAACACTACGTCTGATGATGATAACGGACAAACAAACTTATGAGTTGTTTCTTCTACTTCCTCTTCCTCTTCTCCTCCCTTCTCCCTCCAGTTGCGCCTTCCACCACCTCTCTCTATGCCTACCTCCGCCTACCCCTTCCCCTCCCCTCCCCTTCCTCCTGCGCAGATACATGCCTTTGCCTCTTCAGCACACTTTCTGCCGTCAGCATCCGTTGGCAACTCATACCTGACTTGCAAACAGGTAAAAATGAATGCGTCGACACAGCTCGTCCAGCCTCTACCAAACGCCAAACAAATTAACCACAGTGAAATAAAAATGGCACCATCACACACACACGGTTTGGCATTTCGAGGCCATAAAATTGCAGACTCACTAATATATATGATGCACGCAATAGCGTAAAATTCTCATACAAACTGAGGCAAGTCATGCAGCCGTGCTTTCGTGCAATCGAGCATGGCAGCGCTCCTTAATTGGCAACCGCATTCCATGAAAGTATACTACCACCACTACTGCTAAAGCCTTAAAAGCGAACACTTCTGAGCCCCCGAGATGCCGCTCCCTCGTTTCTGGGCCAATCCAACAAACAGACACCAACTCAGGCCGAATCTGAACCCACGTTCAAGCGTTCACTGAGGTGCACTTCGTGCACTACACAAGCAAAAGGGACGACGCAACATCGAGAACTGCATTTTCAACTAGCAGGGTAAAAGCCTATGAATAACCGTTAAATACATTGCCAGAACAGTCGCAATTAGCCGACCAAAGCATTCCGCAGCAGCACAAAAGTGTACAGAAAGGAGACGAACAAGCAAACATCCATGCACGAAATAGGCACTCAGCAGTGAGAAAGTGATGAATGTGTAGGAAGTACTTAGCAAAACTAAAAGTAACCCCGTCAAATTAGCCCCTACTAAGCTAGCAAACCATTTAGAAAGAGACAAAGCAGTCCCACTAAAATCAACGCGATTAGGCAGTGCAAATGGAAAACAACAAGTCGTGACAGCAAATCCAGCTATTTCTTTAGCTCTTATTCTGGCAGTGTAAACAGGTGAGGAAAGTGAATGTACGCATATAATAGGCGCTTATTCGTGAAAAAATGCTACAAAGCTGCCAAGCAATTGAGAAGGTCAGAACTCTTCCTAACAAAACTACACCTCATTATTCAAAGTTCCTCGTCATTAAAAGGACAAACCACTTACAAGACTACCAAACAGTCTTGATCTACTGCGTAAAGTACTTCGCAGTGGTAAACTAACGTAATTAGGCATTGTAGTTGGGAAATCAAACGTCTTAACAGCCACATCATTAAGCTTTTGTGCTAATCTAGCAGGCAGGTGTGTAAAGAGAGGTAATTGACACTTAAGGGGCCTACAACCAAACAGTTAGCTCAAACCAAAAAGGCACCAAATACTTACCAGATGTCCCAACTCTTACGTCAAATAAAGCTGCATTAATCGACATCAATGACCCCAAAATGCACACCGCCCACGTCCCATCCACAAAACTAAACAATACCTCAGGACGCGTTTGACAAAACTAACGAGCTTTCAATGTTGTGATTCTTTGCAGGTTGATAGTTGCCACTAGTACCAAGCACATTGCCATTTGAGTTAAATTAGAGGAGTAAATACACAAATGAAAAAAGATCGCGTAGAGGTAGACAAGAGAGAGCTAGCAGTACACTAGAAACATACGCAAACGAATGCAAATGTTATTATACGATGCACAAACAAAATCAATGCTGAAGAGTTGCAGGGCAGGAGGGTCTACTTGTGCATTTCACTGTGTCCTAGGGTTTATAAAATCTGGGTTTACATTGCCGAGGCACCAGTGTTAGCCTACGCCGCCTCAAACACACTGATCTGCCATGGCTCGCATTTGCTTGATGTTCCAGTAACCAGAGTGCAAGCGCTACAACTTGTGTTGTACATCATAATGGATGAACACCTAACAGTTCAACGCAGTTATGTTTGGCATAGAATCATCGGAACACTTTGGATTCCTCAATAATAAATGCATATGAGAAGGCTAAATCCGCAAGATGTGGTCGCTTAGCCCCAGACAATGCAAACGCCACGAAGCGCATCTTTATACCATCACTCTTGCAAGTATGTCACTGCGGAACCTCGTCGAAACGAAAAATTTGCCAATGATTGCGACTAATACATCATCATATATGTACTGCCAATCCCTTTATTGTGATAACATGTGTAATGATCCAAAAAAGACCTTCAGAATTCTGCCCTTAAGTGCAGACGCGCCTTGATAATCGTCAAACTCTCACCTTACGACAAACACACTAAAAGCATGATTAACAATTATATTTGTTGGCTGGATCACATGTCACTACTGGGTTTGCAACATTTTGTCTACATTCACTGTAGCCAATTGGTCCTCAAGACTCTTGTTGCCCACATCACCCACGAAGCCTCACCACAACCCCAGTCAGTGGCGCCCAGTCCGCTCCACTCTCATGCGCGCACGCATGCACGTGAATTTGAAATCGTCGTCTTAGATCCTACAATCGATGAGTCAGCCGCATCGTCGCCATCTTCATAATTCCGTGATTTGCGTGTCACGTTGTTATCGGAGAGGAAAGCGCCACGCAACATTCCTGTTGGCGTACTGGAACCTCGTGATGCTTAGTTTGAGCGGCACATTTAGCCTGCTCTCGCGGTCGTACGCGTGGGGGTGTGCCGCTTTCGTGGGCACTGCGTTCGACTGTAGGTGTGCCCATTGTGCTAACAAATATGCCGCCTTGTAGATGTGACGGGGAGGGAAGACTGAGTGCGACATCGCCACCGGCGCTCAGTTGGAGTAAAGGCGAGGAGGCCCAACCACCATGGGGAGAGGCTGACGTCGAGCTCAGTGGATCGGGACGCGACTAGCCTCGCGGTTACACCTCTTCCTGGCGAGGAGGTTGCATTAACCACTGGGGCCGTGTGTGTGCGCACCGGTCCAAGTGAGTCTTCTTGCTGCTGCTGTCTTCTTTTCCCTCTACTAACACTGTAAATGTTGCATAGCAGCTCTAACTCGAGACGCACTTCATGCTCTTATGCTTAATCAGATGGTGCACGATATCTTGCCAACTGGACATGGTGGTTAGTCAGGCAGTAGGACTGTGGCACACACCTCCTAGGTGACTTTTTGCATTACTCGGGCAGCTAGCTGTAGTGTGAACGTTGCTATCAATTTAACCCACCGGATTTGTGTGCATCGTCTGCATCGGTATGGTTTTTTCCTTCTTTTAGCTAAGCGCTGGTGGCGAGACTGGGTTGCTCAATACCACCGCAAGTTGGTCTCACTTGAACACTCGCCTTCTTCTCATTTACCCTCCTCGTCCTCGTCTTGCATTGACTGTTGTAAGAAGGAGACGCAAGGGACGCTGGCGTCTTTTCTGCTGTCTCAGCGGTTAGAAACCACCCACTTACCCCACCATTTTTTGTTTCCTCTTCTCCACACCCCGTAGCAGGTCTCCTGTCACGCCACTACCTTCTTATCTTCTATGCGGGCGAGATCGGGTAGATGGTGGTGAGACAAGCATAGGTAGTTTGGTTATGCAGGTGAGTGGATGCTGGTGTGTGGTGGGATCACCCCGGCATCGCTGATTTGACAAGCGCTGATCAACAGTATCCGTGCAGTGGGTTATGAGCTAAGAAATTCGCCACTGAATGAGTGGATGTTACACTGAAATACTTGCCGAAATGGGCGAATTCAGTGGACTGCACATGCCTCGAGTGCTGCTCCATCCTCTCATTTCCCTCGCCTCTCCTCTTCAGCATCTACTGCTCTGACACTCCAAGCTTCAATCTTTGCATGAAGTCGTCAATGTAATGGCGCGGACAGGCTATATTGGCGTGATTGTTCAAAAAATTGAATGAGAAGAGAGGAAGAGGTGTGGCTAAACCATCGAAAGGCGGCATTGAACAAGCTGACCTCAGCATCCCATGTGGATATTTCTTTCATCACATTGTTAAAACATTTCTTTTTCTCAAGTGCCTTAGCCTTGGTAGCGAAAAAGGAAGTCATGAGAGATGTGCGGTCGATTTGGGAGAAGTGTCGTACCAGAGCGCAGCAATGGCCAGGAAGCACGTTTCCTTGCACACAACAATTTGCACCACTGGTCTCCCGAACCCCGCAACACACCTGCTATGGCCTAATGACGAATGCAGATAGGTCTGACGATTGATGACTGGATTCATTCACAACAGCCCTTTCACGCAATGCTTTCCAACGTGCCGTGAGTGGTGAAGATTGGCGATTTTTTCAGTGAGCCACTGCAAGATGGCAAATGAACATTTTGTAACAAAATTACCTCGTCCTTGGGGTCTCTTCCAAGTAGCTGAACAGCTTTAAGCGTGCACATTACAGCCTCAGTCAAATGTAAATACCTAACTTTATAAGTACATGCTCAAAATATGCATTGTTGTACATGATACTGCTGACACACCAACGTTGCCCCGCAAAATAAGCGGTAAATTATAATTGAATTGCGTATGTTTCTAATGTGTTACTCTTTCCAGCCAATTATTATTTCACTTTTAATTGTCGTCGCTATGGCTGCAGCTCGCGCATTCGTTTGATTGACATATCTAATCCTGTTTTACTGTTGTGGATGGGCCAAGATCTAGCGGGCATCGGAGCCGAGTGTGTTTTTTTATTATTGTTCCAACCGTAGAGAGCAATGAAGTGTGTACTGCAATGCAGAATGAGTGGGAGGGAGTGGCTTGGAAGAAGCGAGTGTGCGTGCGAGAACAATACTCTGCTGCTGGTGCTGCTGTTGTACAACCACGGTTTAGGCAGCTGCCACCTTTGACTGGTGTGAGTGTTGGTCACTGGACTAAATTTCTTCAGCCAAACACACCAACACTGTGGATGGAGGATGAAGAGGAGGCATGGGAGGCAAAGGAATGAGTCAGTGCGGTTCACATGAGTCGGTGTGAAGGGCCGCAAGCCCAGTGGCCAGTGCAACCTCCTCGACAGAAAGAGATGATACCGCGAAGCTAGTCGCGTCCCATGCCACTGAGCTTGACGCCAGCGTCCATGCATGGTGGTCAGGCCTTCTCGCCTCTACGCCAACTGAGCCCAGGTGGCGCGCTTCCAAACAACAAAGCAAAAAACCAACCAATCTTTAATTGAATAGGTAGAGAGACATAGAGAATACAAGGCCATTTATTTACTTAATCCCATTCGGCAAAGAAAGCAGTGCTGTGCACTCATTCCTCTTTCTCCAACTGCTTCACATGTTCTGCAATGGCATTCCAAATACGCAGCCTAACCAAAATGGGAGGAAAAAGGCAAGTTACAGCGAAATCTAGCCAAACGCAAACCCACCGTCTTTGATAATCTCCTTCAACTTCACATAGTGGTCAGCAAATTCTTGGCTCAGTGCATCCTTATCATCGAAATTCTCCCATTCCTCTAGCGTATCCTTATATCTGGCTCGGATGGCACGAAGTGAGTTTTCTATCGAGGGCGACGTTTAGATTCGCCTGTGGGGGAGAGGGAGGTGGAAATGATGAAGCTGTGCGACTTACCTCTCTAGACGACAAAGGAGGGGGGCGGTTGGAGCAATGACAGGTACACTTACTCAGCAGACACGGCGACGACAGCCAGAAGGGCGAGGAGAGCGACAATGACAACTCTCATTTCCTTGATCTGAAAGTGGATGTACTTCGGTAACGGCAGCAAGCGGTGCTGCATTCATGCCTAAACCCTTGAGACGCATTGTTTACATGCGCCAAAGTAACTGCCGGCACCTTAGACTGAGTCAGACCTGACACAGTTGATGTGGACTTGTGAACAGGCAACCTAAAATAAACACACCCGTTGTTAAAACCGGGCTTGACTTCAGGTATTCTCCCCGCACTCTGTTAACAGTTAAAAGATTAACAGATGAAAGCTTGATGTTGTTTTTTAAACCCGCAACGCAAAATCTGCTCACCTTTGAAGTTTAACACAACAGAGACAAACAAACAAACAAACAATTCTTCGATCACGAAAACAAAACGCTTGCAACTAATGCGCTGATGGCAAATATTTGTGCAGTCGGTTTCAATTTGGGGTGGAATGGAAGGGTTCACGCAGCCAATTCCCAGCTTTCGTGGCCCTCCTTGGTTCACCCGTCTTGTTTGCTCCAAGTTAACTCCTCTCAACGACGGGATGGCCTTCTAGATCAACAGTAACTATGCATCTCTTAGGCTTTGATGGCGGTATGCAATGGTAGTCTGCGCCCTTTTCAAACGAACCAAAAGCCTTCATTCGAGTGGTGCCCTAGTTAAACGCATCGTCCGTATGTGAAGATGACTTAGGCTTTGGTATCTTGACATCTACCTGGCCGCATCACTTTTAGGGGACACAGGAGATAGGGTGGAGCAATATCTTCCTCCCGTTCATCTTGAAGTACGGCATTAGATCCTTGAGCTGGATTCTAATCTGATGTGAGGTGTTGAGCTGCCTGGTGAGGATAAAGCACTATGTGTCTCAGAAATCTTTGCATAGTGAGGAGGTGACTAGTAATGTGTTCTTTGCTTAGGAAATGCCGAGTTCTCATTCACAGGTCAATGAGTCAGTCAGGTGGTCAGCATTCTACGGATTCTCAACGCATAAGGAATTAGGGAAGGAAAAACCGAGATTACTTTAGGCTTACTCACCTCCCATCCATTGTAGGCACGCAGGAACACATAGCGCCTCATCATTTGGAGTAGATTGTTCCTCATTTTGGATGCAGTGCCCTACTCTTAAGCGTTTTATCACCAAACTCGAGTTCGTACAGCCATACACCACATCTGGTGGGTAAGTGCCACCTACTTACAATGCAACATACCCTCGACAAATGCTTTCAAGTCCAAATACAACTGGAACATGGCCTCTGTGGCTTTGTGATTGGTTTCAGCTAGTCCCGTGTTGTAGACATGCCCAAATCGCGTCCACCATCATTGAAGTTCCGCAGCAACACAAGGCTCGTAAAGGGCGAGAAAGCACTTCCTTTGAGTGCCATCGCTATCGACTGGGAGGAGTCACACAGCCATGTTCTGGTGTCCAGATTTCCCGCTATTTTACCTTCACTGGCATGCCAACTCAATTTCTGTCGACAAACAGATGGTCCTCAAGACCTACGATGCTGCTGTAAAAGCAGGTTCGAATGGCATCGAACAGCACTAGTTGACCACCCTATCTGAACGAAACAAGGGCTCACTCTGAGATGTGCCTTGTCAAACGCATTGTATGTGTGTGTGTGTGTGTGTGTGAACGATCCAACCCTCGGTATTTTTGCACTTCTTTGGCTGTGGTAGTTCAAGGAAACAGGATTGAGCCCCATCTTCCTCAAACCCCGCCCCTTATGTCGAAGTGTGAATGCGGATCCTGTCTAGGCATGAGGCTTTGCACTGAATCCTGAGAATACATTAATGCGTCCACAATAATTGGGTGCAGCAATAAGTAGTAAGTAAGTGACCTAACCGCTTCCATTTGCAACTTGATTCGTTTAAGATCCACTTAGCATATGAGTTTATGTTAACTCGTTGCTTGTTGTCAACAGGAAGTGGCCTCACTGGGGGACTTGAGGAAGTTGCAAGATTTACAAGTACGATTGACGCAATTAGAAGAATAAACAACTGTTTATAGCTGACAAGCACTTTTAAGTGGAGGGCCTTGCCGGAAATGAAGTAGAAGGAACAACACCATCCACTTCCCTTTCATGTGCCGAAATTGCGCTAGCTGCAATGACGTTGACAAGTAATTGACCAACTACGGGGCATATGGAGGATACTTTGGCCGAAAAGCATACGATAAACATAAGCTAATGCTGGTCATATAAGAGACGGTCTCGACTACACTTGTAACTGAACAACCTGTAGAATGCGAGCCTACATTGTGCTTCTCGCTCTCACTGTTTGCGTAGTGGCGGTTTCGGTCAAGTGGGTGCCCATTTGGAGTGTCCACATAGCCTCATGCAAAGCCTACTACATGCTCCAATTAATACGCTTTTTTGCTTTTAGAAAAATGAAACGAGGGACGGTGTAAAGAGTATTAAGAATAGGATTGATTTTGTCTACAAAGTTTTCGACAAAGACTTATTTGAAATAAAATAGCTCAACTCACAGAGGACTGGAAGGAAGCCAGAAACAACGTGCGGGCGTCACTGGTTGAGTACACCAGAGGTCTTAAGAATAAAACTGCTTAACTTGTCAACTTTCATGCGCACTTTTCTACACGAAAAAATGCTTATTTATAAGAAAGCTGCCCTGTGCCAGACCAACGAGGGCCATGGACGGCAAGGGTCATAGCTTAAGGTTTTGAAGGAAATGAGGTAGGAATTGAGCATTTGAGGCGTTGCTAATTTCAAGTGGAAGCCGCATTTGTTCTGGAATAAACATGTGATGGTCAGCAAAACTAAGTGAAGCACAACCTCTTGAGTCGTTTCAACAGCCGCCAGTGGCTTCAACAGTGGCTTCACCAGTGGGTCGACTGGTTTGTCACCTACGCTACGTACGGTCAGAGGGCTAATGGGCGTGGTGGAAGAGGCAACACGTGTAAGACAAGCACTTCCCCTTCTCTTTCATGAGGCATACACAGCGCCCACCTCGGTTACTTCTCCCTTGACGACCATAATGCGGTTGAGGTCACCATGCCCCCTCCATGTTGAAGGAACTGATGACATTTGGTGCCATATCACCGACAAGTTTTAACTGTTCCACTTCCCCGATTTCGAGGACAGGCGATCTTACTGCCTGGGTGTAGCCCCATGGTGGTCCATGCTCTGCACCACTCGCCGTTCCGTGGAGCATCCACCTAGAAGGCCAACCAGTATCGCCTTCCTTCCCCAGTGATCAAGATGTGATTCGGTGCGATTGCGAGAGCCTGATTACCATACTGCCCAAATAGGTTCCATCATCTCTAAGAAGCACCACTACTTGAGTTCTCATTGTGTACCACCAGCCGGTGCAATCAAGAGTGACTTCCGATTCACCCCTGAAATAGCTATAGATCTGCAAATCAGCGAAATAGCCTCAGCCATGATGACAAAAATGTGTAAGGGTCCAGTAGCTCTAGCGCAACACAAGTGGAGCTATTGATGGACATCCCAAGCCACATGAGCCCCAAATTGGTGAGCATGAGTGATGGGTGTGGCGTGGTGGGACTTCCTTGAAGGCAAACGAGGGTATAATGCTAAGGCAGAATATGTATATTTGGCATATAGAGAGGGATCGGAGGTACTTGGAGTTTTCAACGGCTTGGAAACAAAATTTGGAGTAAGAATTATTGCCGAGCATTAACGTGTTCATAGGCAGATGTTGGAAAATATCCGCACTAAAGCGTTTGCAGGTGGTTCATGGCTAGTGTCGTTTCAGTTGTCAATTGCTTTCTTGTAGACCACAAAGACGGAGAGATGCCGAAGGCGGACATCATCGTCTGCCCTTCTGTTATGGATGTCGGAGATTTATCCCACCCGTAGCACATACACTTCCCTCGCATCACCACAGTTTTCCACCAGCGATATTGATCGAGATTAAAGTCCTTTAAAGCTAGGGCCAACTTTCTACTGCCATCAGTGTTCCGAGGAGTCCTTAAAGGCAAGAGAAAATATAATACTAGGGCGGAATATGTATATTTAGCAGGGAGGGAGGGATCGGAACTACTGGCATAGTCACTGAGATCAGCCTCCCCGGCTAGGGCAATGTGGCCACCTCAGCCTGTAACCGAAATCGGCAGTCAGAACAACCAAACAAACCATTGCAACGATCTTTAAAAGATGTGGAGGTGGCTGGTGGTAGAAATGCAGGTACCTTTTTCCAGGTGAAATATACCGATCAAAGGGGATGCTAAGAACCTTACTTAATTGTACTCCAAACTATGCTCCTCAAATCACTAAGTAAACAAACAACCTGAGGAACAATAAGGCTTACAAAGTTTGTTATTTTGTTGTCGGAGTCAGCACATTCGATTAAGAGGTGCATGCTAGCATCGCATGGAGGCATCTTGCGAAAATGGAGAGAGAATCTTTTGTGTTCAATTCTACACCATCAACTTGTCAAAATATTTGAAGTTGCACAACGAAGGACCTGTTCATTTTGGTTTGTCACGTATAAGCTTCAAGTAAACAGGCAACGATTTCACTTTGATACGCTCATCATCAATCCTATTGTGCGTGCCACGACCTTAAACCCTCCCTGACCACTTCCACTCTCTCTCCCTAACAACACTTGAAAGCCTGAATGATGTCAATTAAAATTATACCTCTAGAGGTGTCGGAGCTACTGGCATAGACCCTGAGGCCAGTTGAGCGCCGCTCAGGAATACAAACCTACTTATAAGTAAGTAATTATCAAATGCGCATGTAAGATAGGCATTAAATTTGCGGAAACCAAAAGTAGAGGCCTCCAATGAGAAATAATAGACATCCTCACCACCTTAATAAAACAACAGTGACAGTCTGCGTGATGCAGCCTAAAGGATCACCCGTAGACGTTGTTATTGCGTGCTATCTAAGTCTGCATGTGAATAAGGTTGAGTGATAAGCAGCATCTATAAAAATTGAGGGAATCCATGCATTTAGGTCTTCAGCTGCATTCGGATTTTTTAGAAGCAAGTGACCATGAGAATTGTAGTGGAAAGTTATTAACAGGATAGAAGGGCCAAAGCAGCTATGTATATTTCTGGCAGACTTAGCCGCGTGGCATAAATTTATGCTGACCTACACTCAACTTCTTGGCAGGTAAATGTGCAGTGGTAATTTTGCAGGCAATGTCGTCGCCAAGCAGTACAAGAAGATGGGCAGTGTATTACCCAAGAAGCATTCGACCGATTTTCCAAACTGCGAACGAACTTAATTTTCCAACACAGACTACCTAGTTTGAGGCTTGCAAATCAAAGTTTTGTAGCGCACTTGTGCGAGAACGTAAGGTTGGTATCAACATCGCCACTGTACGCATTGAGTGAAATGAGTGACTGAGGTGTCACCTCCATTAGCATGGCAGAAATTATGAAGCAGGCCCTGAGCGATAAAATTGCTCTACCCTAAAACAAAGATAGTCACAACGTCTTGGTCGATGCATTTAAAATAGACAGAGGAAATATGTGTCGGATTTATTGTCATTTTAATGCTACTGGCATAAAGTAGCAATCATTTGGGTGCCTTTCATGCATGAAGTCTAAAGGGTACTGTCATCAAACACTGATTAGAGCCATAAAGTTATGGGAAACGCGTAGTAAATAAGCTGATTATTAATGCAATTACCACTACTAGTCTTAAATTCTATAGAATCTAGACCAGTTCATTTCTGTAAATTTCGTCGACCTCATTGCTAATAAGTTAAGCGCTCCAAAAAACACTTAAATACAAAATTAATCAACAGTTATTAAGCTCAGTCGATGATCCTAAGTCTTGTTTTAACTATAACCGCTCGACCTCACCTTCTGGAGCACGTGCGTTGGCAATTTGAATTTGTTGGTTTTTGGCTGCGTTGAGTGACCAGTTTTGATTATACCTATCGATGAAATATTCAAAGTCTATTGCCTCGTTCTTTGCCAAAATTTGTACACAATCTCCTTAACATCCCGGTGGAGATGGAATTCTTGCGTCATTTAGCGCATTAAATCATACTCACTTCCTTAAGTTATTTCGCTTGTTCTCCTACTGCCATTGCCGGGTTGAGCTAAACAATGCCATTTTCATGGTCGATTCATTGCCACCGAGTGACTATCAAAACTTGCTTTCTAGTATTTGTTTTCTAACTTCTGCATTGTGCACGCCGAATTGTGTGACGGAGCATTATACTGCCTGATACTTAAATGTCGGAATCTGGACCGTCGTGTGTAGCACTTCTCTTAGGATACTGTCAAAATAAAGGGCAGTGAATAATGTAGCTGCTTTATCCAACCCGGGATAAACATGAGTGGAGCTATTGCTTTTTGGTGCCTATTAAAAGTAGTCATCAGGGAGAAAATCAGCACTTGTAAGGTGCATACTGGATGCCCGACCAGAGTGACCAATGACTTGCATATTTCCACACGTTAAAAGATACCTGTTCATTGAGCGCACGTCAGTTAGCTTACTTTAGCACACCCTAGATGTGGCCGACTAACTGTAAGGTATTTGTCTAAAGCCAACTACAGTAGAAGGCCACATTCGCCTGCATTGCCTGGAAGAAGGCAATCAGAATAGAATTGGAGATTGGGTATTTGTGTACCATTTGAATCAATACTTGGCGCTAAAATCTGGAAGCAAGAAGATTTGAGACTGAACATCTCCTCCGGAAGGCAGAAGTAAAATTGGAATTGACAAATAAGCTGGCTTATGCTTAACTTATCTCTCAGATAGCAACTCTTGTGCTGGATATGATTGCTCCCCTGTGGGATAGAGCTTTACTCGAATACTTTATTAAGAGGTTAACGGGAATTAAATTGAGAGTAGTGAAATGAAGAAAAAGCTTGTGGCATGTAAATGATTTTAGAGATGCGCGAGATAGTCTTAAGGTTATTTTAGAAGGGGGAGATATTCCTTTGCATAAAGCTTGACACCACCATTTTTAGCGCATGGTAACAGTTACCACATATGAGACGACAGGCTAAAATGGGTAAATCTTCGTCCTTAGTTTGACCCTTGTCGAAGACTGCTGCCGTAATACTCAGAGAGGGGACGTGATTTTAATATCGTTGTCCATGAAACAAAAGTGCTAATGCGCTTTGCACCGGTTGTGGTTGCCTTCTATACCTCATGCTGTTCAGCGCCTTGGGGCGTGGCTGTAAGGAATTGCCGGTGCACCTGGGGGTTTATATGTTGCGCAAATGTGTTAAAAATATCCCATATAATGGCATTGAGAAGTGTTTAGATCACAAAATACAAGCCGAGCTCTTGTTGATTCCACGTGGATTGCAGTTATCATAAAAATGCCCAAGTGGAGTCATGACAGACATAAGTCACTATGTTTGTGTTACGCTGTGCATTTTGCTGTGCAAATTTGACACTGACTTTGCTTTGCTCTTTGCAGGCAGCTCTATATAACCCAACAATTCTAAATGCTGACGGGGTGAAACCTTATGGGAAAGTTGCGTATCTGAGGGAATATATACACATTAAACACCCCATAGATGCCGCAATATATCAAGCGAAAAAGTGTCGAAATCCATTACAAATCTGTGTACAATTAGTACGGAACCGTTCCTATTTAATTTTTAAACGTCACTGAGCACAGTCTTTTAAGGCAAAGACCAATTATTTAACAAAAGTCCTCTTTGCTCATACGTTGGTCTGTATAGGAATTTTGGAAAATGCTAATAGCAGCAGCAAAGTAGGTTTTAAATTAAACAAGTTCTTTGCAGCACTTTTAACCGGATACAACAATTAGTTGCTGCCATGCTGACAACTCTGGCTTCGACATTCCGTGAATTCAAGCGCCTTGTAGTAACTTCTCAGCTAGTCGTGTGATTTCATCTCCTTCCAATCTGTGGAAAAATATCTAGGACTCTTCACCTTACGCTTTGTGACACGGGTCGTTAAAGCATAAGCAGGTCACGACTCACGTATTTGGGCACCTTTGCTTTTGCCACTTTCGCTGATTTGCAAGCGCTGCTGTTTTGAGCGGCATTATGCATTCCAGAGGACGTTTTGAGTAGATTTGTAGGTGTTCATTAATGTAGTGGCTATTTTAAAAGCGTTCATCTGTCTTTTACCAAAATTGTACAAAACTGCTTGATTGCGCATTCACTATTATCATGGAGTCGTGCGGATGCTAACAATGCGATGAGGCAGCAAAACAGAACCATCTACTTCTCAGCCTATTTTTAAGTTGTAAATGCAATCGCCTATAGATTTGTTAGCACACTCTCAAGAACGCCAATTCACACAATATCAATTCAAGTGCATCTATGTATGTCCCTATGGCACCGCCGCAACTACCACTATCAGAAGATGTCTTCAAACCCCTCAAATATGGATACCACTAAACTTCATCAAAGCACTTGGCATGGTTTGACAACCACCGCTGGCAAAGAGCAACGTGTTACTGTTCTCTGCGTGCATTTACTTAAATAATACTAATAAGCAAGGAATAAGTGACGTCGAAATACATGTGTGGGCAAAGTTGGAAGAGCCGAGCATTTCCTTCTTCTGTAGGTTAGGGCCAGTAGCCTAGTTGGCAACCGGGCAGTGTTTCTCCTGAACCGGACTTTGTAGCCAGCATAAAGACGAAACGTATTATAATAAAATTCTGTTCCAAAGTTTCATTGGTGCCATTAAACCAACCTGGGGCTTTTCTAAAATACGGTGCAACTGTTGCTCATATTATGTCAGTAGTTGGACTCACCTGCTCAAAACGCTTCAACGTCCGTTATAGTCATTGATTTCAGAACCGTTATTTGCGTTAAACATAGAAGTGGTAAGCGAGTGACGTAAAACTATTTTCAGTGCTTCCAGGAAAGTAAAGGTTGGTGCAAAATGTGCTTTAGACTTGCCAGGAACACAATCTAGATTGGGTTAAGGATTAGCGGAAAAATTGATGCGTTTATCCCAATAAGTGCACAAAATTTCCAACCGTTTTAATTAGCTCTTAGCTTTTGGTCAAGCAAGGGTTAAACTAAAAGTACGTTGGTGGGTGTGAGAGCTATAAAAGTGGGTAAGATTATCAGAGGCTCATTCCAGTGTTGAGTGAGTCAAATAATTGGTGAATAAATCCAGAGGCGTCATTTAATTTTGCATTACCTTCTGGTAACGCAACTCAACGCACGTTTACTTAGGAAAAAGGACAAAATTCAAATCCTGTCTCTGCTGGATTCACGTAGTCCTATCACATTTTTGCAGTAACCCAACAGTAGTGGCTTAATATACTGAGCCTCAGCCGTCAGTTATCTTTAGGGTGTAACTTGTGCTATTGACGCTTTCACTTGCTAAGGCAGCAGTTGACGCACTATGCTGATTAAAACGA
The DNA here is from genome assembly GCA_001923025.3 of Taenia multiceps. Lineage (NCBI taxonomy): Eukaryota > Metazoa > Platyhelminthes > Cestoda > Cyclophyllidea > Taeniidae > Taenia > Taenia multiceps. The sequence goes on from CM010314.1 coordinate 3,764,845, forward strand.
GCTAGGCTAGGCCGGTGGAGTAGTGTTTGTTTTGATGTGTCAGGTGTGTCCATGCTTACATGCCATCTAATTGTTTGCTGTTTTACGAGGGTACATTCATTGTCGATGTTAATTTTTATTAAGTTTTAAGAGGTGGGATCGAGTGATAGGAAGGCCGCCTTTTCAAGCAGCTTAAAGTAGCGATTTCTACAATAAAAAGAATGCATATTTCCATGCTCAGTCTTCACAAACGCCCTCGCTAGTTTTTGAAATTTTAGCCAAACTGCATTCGGTTCTTTAGGTGCTCAATTGTAGACCTCGGCTGTGGTCTGATTGTGCCGATGTTCGAGCTGCAATGTCATCATGACAGCTGTTGTTGAACTCAGGACCCTATATCAGCATTCATGTCTCTTTTTTGTAGTTGTCGCTTTTCCTTTTCACTGTTGCTTAAGCGTGCTAATCAATCAAATGTTGGATTTTTCTTGTTATTGCAGCGGCTTTGCTAATCCTATTGACAGGACATTACGATGACTAGTCCATAAAAAGGCTGGCTATCAGCTGTTTACCAATTTATCATTATTTACTGGGTATGTCATGCTATAAACATTGTTGCGCATTTTATCGAATCTCTTTACAACTCAGATCTGTAAGGCTGTCAACGGTGAAAATGTTGACAAATGTCAGGAAATACGTGAGAGTTTTCGCAATTCTGCTAAAATTCGTGACAACCTCAGCTACAAAATAGCGCCCATTGCTCACTACTTCACCACACACGTGACAAAGTGAGCTAACATAAATATGCATCTCTGAAAATGTTACAATCGATTGCAAGAACTATAGGTAAGTGTCTCGATACATCGGCGATATTCGTCATCAGTAAAAATACTCTTGTGCCAGAAAATTCGTAAAAGACGACCAAACCGGTTGGCACAGCTTTGGTGAGCTCGCTGCTTGCTAATTTTTAGAAGCGGTACTTCGGACTCATGTGCTCTGAGTGCGAAATTACTCACTGACCGACTTAGGGTGGCTTATGAGGTTAGTGTGTCATTGCCTCCCAGCAACTAATGATCCCACTTATTCGCAAACTTTTACGACTGCGTGCGCGTTTATGCACATCTTTCCACGTCCATGCACTTCTGCGCACATACATCGATGCATGCATGCGTGGTTCTCCATTGGTAGAAATGAGAGCACAGAGTCATGCCCACTTCAAGCGACACGCACACTTCTCACCTTTCTGTTCCTTTTAAGCATAATCTTTCTAATCATCTCCCTTAAGTCCACCTGAGCTACGCATCTTATCAGTATGTGTTCACGCTAAGGGACAACGCAATATAAGTGCATTCAATGATGTAAAGTCTCAACCAGTATTCTTGGTCGCGAGAGATTGCTGACAAAATAGATGAATGGATGGTGGCCAGAATGCTAGCAACGCAGTGACAACACAAGGGAGACTGATCGAACCATTGAAAATAGGTTGAACTAGTTGCCTTAAATCAGCCCCAATTTGCATTCGGATCAACTTTAGCTTTAACCACGCAACAGCTGGTCTCGTGTCAGCACTGACTTATTGGACATCCGTGACTAATACGGATATGACTGTTCTCTTACTGCAAACAGGAATTTGCATTAACCTTAAGCCTGAACCGCACAATGTGAAATAAATACGACCCTTAAATTTTAAGTCAAGTGGTCCAGAAGCTTATTGCATCCAAGCATAACTGCTAGCGTTAATGCAATCCTAGCAGCGGACTTTAAGACCGTCAACTCTAACGCAGGGATAAACTGCGTCAAATGCGATGCCACGTAAGGTTGAGTGGAACCGGCAAAAATCGTTGAATTTTGATCCCTGCTCAGGGATAGGTTATAGGCCTTTAGGGAGATTATAACATCTGCATATCGCAGTCCCGCACTTTAGCTGCTTCCCTTTAATTTGACGTCATTAATGTTTGCATACACCTACTCTTTTTATTTCTAATATTCAAACGCATAGGAGAGCATATTAGTATTTGGGTTTACCTAAAAAATCTCCTCCACGCAGCCTGTTAATTTGACTTGCTTGTACATAACCTCAGCTTCTTTTGCAATATGAACTTCTTTCTTTAGTTTAAGTTCTAGTAAAGGGCAGACAAAATGTCATCACCAATATATAACTTAGTGTGATTAACTGTAGGCATGAGGCACTAACTTAGGTTACTAAGGCACTGAAGATCTAAGCCTTGCATAGTTAAGCCATTTAAAAGATACGATATTGTGTAGTTAGCTTGCTAATTATCTTCTTGTCTCGGCCTCCGCTTTCTTGATAAAACTGAGCCAATTAGGCAGGTCGTGCTTTATTAGCAACATTTGTAGTTTCCAAATGCACCACTCGTCTTTTCCACTTTGCCAAAGTGCCGCATTTGCAACAAGTGTTACAGTTAGCATTCATCTTCCTTTACAGTCTAAAAGAAAATTAGCGCCTACAATGGCAAAGTATGTTTCCATGTTCTATGCGCATGTCGTCGAAAAAGACCCATCGCGGGGTATGATGATGGGTTCTTCAATATGGTATTTTAATCAACACATGATGTTTAGGTACGCTTGGAATAATTGATGCATTTTAGGTTGTATTGCAGACCACTAGAAGGGCCAGATATGAGTCCTCGGACTTTGCTATTATTCCTATACCATATGCTCATTTAAGCGCCTGAAAGGGGCACTATGCGAAAGGTGCTCACATTCAGAATGCCTCTCTCCTATGGCACGAGATATGCTCGATGGTTTTTATTGGTGAGAGCAAACAAGATTCTAGATAGAAGGACAATAACAACCAAGTGCTCAACATAAAGACTGCAAGCAGTAAAACAACGCCCTTATATCTACTCCTATACACGTTAAGTCTTGATGATCTCAGCGCAATAACCCCAGCTTGACTGGATGTTGCAGCGACAAGTGGAAGTGATAATAAATCCTGAGTGAACGCACCTGCCTACTCTAAGAGCGTGCTGTGTGGCGTGCCAACTCTTATATTTTTACAGTGTCTTGTGAAATGCTCTCTCCTCTTGACGTAAAATGATGCTTGGCAGGAATAACGAGTAAAAACCTATCTGAGGGACTGATCCTATCTATCTCTCGTGTCACGTCCATGCTGTGAAGAATAAGATGTTAATAATAGTCCTCCTAAATGCCTGGTGCATCAAACGTCTTTATTAGCACACGGCCACTGTAAAAATATAAAACGCTGGCATGTCGAACAACACGTTATTAGAGTGAATGGCATGCTTTCCACATAAGCCTTACGGCCTAGGAGTCGCATTGTAACCACCAAGTGGTTTCAATGAGTTAGCATTTTTAAAAAGCAGGAAATGGTTGATATTTGAAATGAGTGAAGAGAGACGAACGCCTCAACTGATGCTACGTTGCAAATACTGAGTCGTTACGTCGATTCAAAAGACTTGGCAATAAGTAAAACCACCCACTTCCAATCACACCGTTCGCTATCTCGGTGTGTTTCATGCATGCAATTCAATGTACCCTGCTAGACATGTGTGAAGTTACCCACAATCAAAAGACTGTTTGCAAATTGCGTAGCATTTTAATTTTGCTTATCCTTTGACTTGCAGGGGCTAAAAATTGACCACATCTCTGCAGTTGACAGTAAGTTCCATTCACAATCAACCCCCTAAGTCGATCATATATTCTGCGCACTTCAAGCAGTCTTTTATCAAAATAATGCCTCGTTCACTCAATTGCATAAAAAAGCCTACGTTAAAATTGTTATTCATCAAATTATTTGCTGTGGGCTCCACTGCAAATAACGAATCTTGGCTTCTCAGAGTCAACTGCTGTAGTTCTAATTCTCGGACGAGTAGGAATTGGGCAGGTTTTCGCGATTGGGTAACGTCTAGTCTGGACGATGCGCAAAGCACTAATGTGCTGGCATTATGACGAGTTCAGCCCAACCTCTCGATCATCGGAGGCGCAGGTCACATAAACTCGATTTTACTGCCACGCAGTCAATATATGCCAACGTCTCTCTGTCGGTAGGTCTTAGCAGCCTCTATTTACTTCTCCCTACTCATTTCCTTTATTTCTTGCTTTCATTCACTCGGTAACCATGATCTAACTGCATCTCATTTGTTTGATTACTTTGTTGTCACCGATCGCAATATTTCTCAACAATTTTGGACTTAACTAGCACGCAACGTGAAATCACCGGTTCGTCACCTGAAGTAGCGTTGAAGATGTACATATTTTCAGCACTTTGGATGTGATGGGTCTTTGTCTGATTTATTCAGGTTGGAGGGAGCGGATGAGGACACCCGAGAACGAGCCCGTATGGCCTAATGGATAGGGTGTCTGCCTTCTAAGCAGAAATGTGCGGGTTCGAGTCCCGTCACGGGCGCTTTATTGGTGCCTGCACAAATTCTACCACCTCTCTATCACTAGCGCTAGTGAGAGCCGAGTTATTGGTGCACTTGTGTGATTGTGGCCAACTCAACTTTCCCACTTCGCCACGATCCCCGCTCACCAAGTCTCCTCTATTTCCATTTTTATTGCACCTACTTCTGCGGCTTCATGTTACATGCATGCGCAAAAGCGAGTGGCTGCAAGGACATGTTAAATGACAGAATTAATGAGCTAACCTTGCGTGTCATTGCTTTACTGCACACACGTAAGTGTTTCAAATAGCTCTAAAGTGGTTGCATTAAAAACCGCAAGAATGGAAGAAAAAGGCGGCTTTAGGTTTCGCTTGCTTTGCTAAAGTGCTGCATTGAGTTTCAAATTTTGTAAGTGCACGGCAACTACTGTTTTATGACACCTGAGACAAAGCATGATTACAACAATGCATGTGAAACTGGGCACATCTCGCGGTCAAGGTGGATAAATTGATTGAACTTTGCAATTAGCTGGCTGTTGGATTGGGTGGTAAGCCGAATGCTTGTCACAAAAATGACCATTCTTGAACTGACTGCCAAGAGCAGGAACTTTACATTTGTGCTAACCTTCAAGTTAATGCAGTAAATATGTCTCTTGAAATAAATGATGTCAAAGATGCTACAAATCTAAGCAAAATTATCCAGAAGAGATGAAACTTGACCACTTCTAAGCACATACGTGGCACAAAAATTGTGTAGTTTTGGCATTTAGTTTTCCCAAAATACTTTTTGTTACATATCGATATATGTCCATGTAGCACATATGAGTGCATACCTTGCGTCGTAGACCTGTGTATACATGATTTTTCTGACGCATTTTGCGCTTGCAAAGGAATTGATAAACCCGTTGCCATTGCAAAAGATGCTCTGACTAGTGAGGTATATTCTTCTAGTAACTTATTTAAGCAAAAAGTAGAATAATTATGCGGCGCACCTTATCGTAAACACGTAGGTTAAATTGTTTAAAAACAAGTTGACAAGATCGACTTTGTACTTACTGCTACTTATTTTTACCTCAGCGGTGTTTATTTAACTCATGTGACAATAAAATGAAAGATTGAATATGTGCACTTCGAAATTTTATAAGATACTGTCCATGCATCTGCCCATCTGCTACCCACTCTTTGCGGGCATGACACCAGTTGCAAATATGTGGGTATGTGTGCCAAGGCTTGGACTGCAGCCTGAGTTTGCTGCGTACGAGTCATATTGCCTGCTTATGGGAACGATAACCCAAGTGTTTGCCTTTGAATTGGAAGAAGTGGCAGCAATTACTGCACTTTGCAGCATAAAGCAGATTTAATTGAAGTCTTTGCGCCCTATTACACTTGTAAGGGTGATCTTCAATCACCCTAAGATTAAGTCTTAAGCAAAAATGATAAATATAGCTAAAGTTAAGGAATAAAATGAGTGAGGAATCGTCTTTTACTCCTTTGTTTGACCCACAATTTTCATAAGCTTATGCGTCAATGAAATGCCAATAATGCCAAAGAGGTGGGGTTGAAATTTTTCATTAACTGTGATAGTGAAGAGCGCTTTGAGATACGGTGACATGCTTTAAGCGTACACTTTAAAATGCCAAGTTTGTTACGCATTACCCGCAAAACTGACCATTCGTCCTGTAAAGTATCCACAATCAGCGGTGCGAAAATGGTGATCATGTCGATCCATAACTGAATTATTTACGAGTTATTCCATTGAAGGACCCGCGTTTTACAATCTGCTTAGATGCCAAGTAAAATTTATCCACCTAAAAAAAACGATTCATTATTAACTAAACGTTGCTACCGCAGTTTTAGATGTGTTAGTTAAGGGATCTTCTTCCTTTTCAAGGATAATTGCTTGGTTGGACAGTGGATTGCTTGTATTTACCACAATTTGAACTCGGAATGAGAGCTTTCCCATAGAACTAGTTAACAAACGAGCACTAACAGAATAATTCAGTGGTGATTTGCATAACAGTTTCCAGCAAGCGGCAATTTTAAATCATAATATGCGATTTAACTGAATTATGCCATGACCGCATGAAGAAAGTCGGTAATAAAAACAAAAGTAGCAACTATTTCATTAACAAAAAAAGGTTTTGAAAAAGTAATGGCTGCCCACCCAAATCTATATTGCATTATTTTTACGATCTATGGCCCAAAATCAGCCAGAGTTTTACAATCCATCTTTAATTATTTCATTGGCCTGCTTTCGGCGCACTATAACCGATCGCTGCCAACCTGAACTAGTCAAGTTGTTTTCTCGATGCGTAGCTACTCCCTTTTCTCCATGTGGTTATATGTCCATCATATGGCAATCTTATTGCCATCTACTCTACCAATGTCTGTCAGCTAAAAACACGTATTTTTGTGCGTCGAACCTCAATTTTCTGCAAATCTGTGGCTCAGGTTAGCGAGGCAGTCGTGGCTCACTTAAATGTTTATTGAGCTTGCACAAACTTCTCAAAAAACTTACAGCCTTTGCTAACACAATATGATCTTCTTGCCTTCTAGTAAAACGCTTTGCTCCGAACGACTGCAAAGTTGGAGAACGAATGCGAAATATACACATTAATTACAAAACATGTCTGATAGACAAACAATACCCACCAAAGTGAAAAAGGGGATGCAAATGCAAAGGAAAGATGAGGGCACTGTAGATGGCGTTCGATGTCATAAACTGCCAGATTTTATAGGTGCGCATCCTGAGTGGATACATGTATACATGAATCTAGAAGTCATCGCCAAGGCCGCAAGCAGACTGACTAAAAGGCTACATCACACCCTCTGTTAGTGGATTTGCTCAAAATAGAATGACCGACCTGTAAAATTGTATAAAGCAAGGCCTTACATGACTATATTAAATGAACCTATAATCAGCATGTGCTTTATTTGTCGATTTAGGCTGTGATATGATGTGTAATCTCTCGCGAATTCTTAAAACCAGCGTGTCTGTGAGGATAGATCAGCAACCTTTTAAACCGTTTAATGAAAAGAATATTCTTCGCTCATAAATAATGAAACATTTTCCGCTCACTACGGAGAAAAGGATTTTGAATGCAAAATTAATATGCCCATGCACGTCAGAAGTTAATTAACGGGCAAACTTTGCCAATTCTGGAGAGGAAAAAGCATGGTTTGTAGCAGTAGCTTTATTAGAAAAGTTCCGAGTTCTGGCATTCTCTGTCAGTACGTAATGCTAGCAACCAACACGCCAATGGCAGGCGGACGTCCTCTTTTTCTTTTTCTCCTTCTAATTTTTGTCTCATTATTGTAAATGTCATCGCTTTCGTGTTTATGGTTGCCTAAGGCAAACAAGCAACCAAAGTGCAGCTTTTGCCCGTTATTCTTTTAGAATAGCTGCTTCACTGATTATATGGGTAGGAAAATGCGGAACATACCTCTTCATTCGATATGAAATCTCAAAGGCAGAATTGACCACTCTGCCAAAAATAGATGTCACTTTCTTTTCCAGACATCTCTGCAGAGTCTAAGTAAACGAATGTCGAAAGAGCAGAATAAGTTTCGTTCACTTTACCAAAACACAGTCTTGGACCTAGCAACGAAAATACGTTCCGGTTTTTGCTAGTAGGCTGCCGGCGAATGGGTTGCTAATTTGACAACCGGCTGCAATGGTGCTCATTCTTAAATTGTTTGTTACATTCTAAACAGCTAGATATAAAAAGACAGTTTCTGAGGCTACACTTATCTCAGAACACAGCCTGGTAAAATTGACCACAATAATAATGCTTAGACAAATGGTAGCAATTCAAAAGATGGCGTTGTTTTGGAAACAGTGAACCATATTAAAGCCATGGCCACAAAACTTTCCTTCCCTTGGAAAACATGGCGCCATAAATCATTACATTAAAAACAGCGATTATTTTTTGTAGTCATGAAATCTGCTTAACAAACCAATTTAATAGCATTTTTACACTTCTATGCGGTTCAATCGAATGTAAACCGAGCAATGACCCTTCTCTCTGGACAGTGTAGTCATTGGCCTGACCGCAGAAACACCAGAGCCGATTAATCATGACTGGCATGCGTGTTAACAGTTCACCAATGCTGTGAACTCTTCCACTATCAAAACCTTATTTGCTGACAGCAGCGGAAGGAATCTGGTCTACACAGCAGGCATATATGCAACCGTAGCAGCGGTTTCGCAAACTGGACCCTGCCCTTATACCACAAGGATTTCGTCCGCTTAATTGGCTCTTCTTTCTTTGGAAATTTCCTTTAGACGTTGCAGGATACAAGCTCTGGAATAAAATATCTATTAACATCATGATATTATGCGGAATTAAAGTCAATGCACAGTCTCACTTAATGGAAGAAATATAGTTGAGCTGATGAATTATTTCTTTTATTCAGTCAAGACCAAACTAACAATACATAGGTTAAAATCATTCAATCAACTTTTGGACTATGTTTGCTGTGCACGTTGCCTATGAATGAATCCTATAACCAGCAAACTAGGTTGGTCTTACAAATATCTTGTCAAGAAAGTGAAGCCATCAAAATTTTTGAGTATAAATATAAAGTTTGCCTTCTCTGCTCCTGCCACTCCTTGCACCTTATCACCTTGATGGCGTTTTTGTTTTTCGTTCTTTTTCCCATCCTTCCTTTGTTTAACTGTCTGCATACTTCCTAGCGCCTGTTTCCATTCAAAGCTGTTCTTCTTGTGGATGGAAGCGGCCTCTTAAATGCCTTTCGCTGCGACTGAAAAATAAATGTGCTTTGCCTGCACATAGACTGATGCTCATTTATGCACTAAATATTGAAAATTAGCGCCAATATAAACATTGCGATAAACAGAGTTCAGTGCTCTGGTAAAATTCTGCTGGCATGCAAGACTGTTTTTAATGCACTAATGGTGTCTGGTAGGCTGTTGGGCATTACTTCAGAGCAGTTTTAATCCAATGCTGTGACACCTAAATCAAAAGAATAGAATAATAACAGCAAGTGGTTTTTCGGTGTATATGTATGTTAACGACGGGAAGCTATTCAAAATGTTCGACTTTGAGCATATCCAAAGATAGGTTTTAGCAGTTAGTTGCCGCTTTTTCCTAGGATCTACGTCAATCTACATCATATATTGGTGCAAACAGCTACCATTAGGCCTTATTATTTGTGACTTGAGTTCCACGTAAAAAGATTGATGCGCCACGCATGGAAAACTCGTGGCGACCAACCAAAAATAATTCATTCTCTCGGAATTACAGCTGATCATTATAAAGTCCCTGGATTTTGCAAGTTAACACAGAAATATGCGAATTACAGTGTTATCGGATGGTCTACACGTGCTTGGTGACTATCGGTGCTGACTTATGCATGTGCGGTTGGCGCCCTACCGACGTGGCAGATGTAGTACACAACTGCTCTAGCAGCGACACCTGTATCCGTTGTGTCTCAGTCCATGGACCACTCTTCCTCTTTCAAGTAGACTCACTGCTACCCCTCCTTTGATTCTCTCTGTGAACACTCAAGCACAGAGTAGGGTCATTCTAATCAAATCCGGGCTTTTGAGTGCATAAATGCAGAAGAATGTCAACATATTCCTCAGCTTTGTTTGATGCTCTACCTGTGCACTTGTTGAAAGGCTTAAGCATAGCCCATAAGGTTTGCGCAAAACATGGCGCCAATCGCTGGGTGTTATCGCCTTTGAAGTGTCGATGCCATTCAATCATTCCAATGCACGTGGCGTTGCGCCCCAGATAAAATGGTTTCGCAACACCAATGCGACATCATTCCCCTTCACTTCAGCCATGCGTTCGATTAATATTCCCACTTGTGTGTGCCAACTCCATATAATATGCAAAACACAAGCTTAACAAAGTGCCTTGTCAAAGATGGCGTAAGTGGTCTCAATTTTTTTCACTAATGGGGTCACAGAAGGCAATATTTAAAACAAGGTGAATGAGAGTTTCGTGGTTAACAATGGAGTTAGCTTTCCGGCAACTCCTGATTAGGGGAACAGTAAAGAACTAAGGATTTGGCAATGCCTCGAGTATGAAAAACACATCAGCTCGACCTCTCTAAGAATGCATAAGCCGAGTCACCTACGCCCGTGGAATTGACGCTGTTACGATAGGGCATAATCTCGCAGTTGAATGCGGACATACGTCAGTATGCTTTTACCGATCGGTCAAACATGAAAAGCACATGCAGACATATATGGCCGCAAATTGCAGTCACTAAAATCACTATTTTTAATTGTTTGTAAGCTGTAGCCATCTCATCGGAAGTCCAGAATTATGCCAAATATCCGCTTGTGCTGCATCCTTTGTTGAAGATGATACTCCCAAATCCTGGATTGTTAAAACAGTGTACAGCCTTGACGCAATCAACTCAATCTCTTGAGATGAAGTGCTAGGTTTGCTTTAATATTAACCATGTGAATCGATCATGTCAAAGAGTTCGTGCCATATTCTTAAGCATTCGTTTTCTACTTGTCCATTTTATGCTCGCCTGTCAAAGAGAGGCTTAGTTAATGCAGTATTTCTACATTTCATTTCAAACAACACAGGTTGGTGGTCGTTTAAGCATTCGCGAAAAACGCCTAGTGATATAATGATCTTAGACCAGGCTTTTGGAATGTTCCAGTAAACAAGCCGATACCGAAGTCCCTTTCATTATAATTATTCCTACACTAAGTTGAAGTCTATTAAGTGAGGGGTGATTTGGACTGTGCAAGATGGCACAAGCTTTACAAAGTCTGGCACAATATCCAAATTTTATCATCCCATTGCACTGAACCACCATCTTTGATGACCTGGCAACCCATTTAGCTATGGAGTTTTTTCGCATTGACCTGTTTTACATAATTAATCTTCACATCCTATTTTTCAACAATGAATCTATCGACCGGTCAACAGACGGGAAGAGTTTGCATCAAAGATAAGAGCTAATCTCGACTTCACCTGGCAAATAAGCTGAGTGTCAAGAGGGTTCACCAATTTAATTGAGTACCAAATCACTGGACGAGTGAAATTTTTAATGAAACCCCATCAAGGGCGTTTGACGCTTCAATGAAGGTTCGCCAAATAGAAAAAAATTTATCTGCCAACCACTAATGGTCACAGCTGTCTTCGTTCACGCGCACATAAAATGAAATTTTGTATTTGTCCTACAAATCCATTATCGTCAATTATCATCTCGGTGAAAAAAAGTGGATATCATACCAAATCCAGACACACCAATCGGTTTGCACCTCTCTAGACGAGGGCGCTACCAGCTTCAGCTGGCATGTGGGTTGAGTCTAATATCAAGCACCAATACACAAAGTCCATGTTTAGCAATCGTTTAGAAAGTCATCTTTAGGGGATTCAACGATTTTAATCGTTATTGAAGCCAAGAGCAATGCTTCATTAAAATCTCCTCCTGAACGCCCAAAAACATGTCGAAATAAAGGTAAAATCAACTAACCACTGGTCAGCTAACCATACTAGTCGTTTTGATAGCAGTTTTATTTGCATTTGTGCACGCACGTCAGTCTTACTTATTTGGAGCAAGCAAATGTTGTTTTGATGGTAAGACCAAGATTGAGCCTACGCTTGCACTTCAGTGCGTGTCAGCTATGGCCAATGTTTCAATGTTTCATTGCCTTAGGTTGGGCCACCCAAAAATGACGCCACGAGGAACTCATATTAAGGCCTACTAATCAGATGATTTGAAAATGCGTTTGCGGTCTCATTATGGGGAATTAAACAGGTGGCACTGCTTCCTTAAGCCTAAATAAACCGCGTAACGTGTAGTACATTAAACTATCACGATCCCCATCTGGCCGCATTTTGATTGTTAATAGGTCTACCTTTAAAAAAGCATTAATCCAACTCGCTTTGCATTTGCTAAGTCCACCTCCCGTTGCGTTACCTCTTGCTCTTTGCTTGAAAAAGGAGCCACTTAAGCAAAGTGTTTGACTCATTGAGTTAAGCTACGTGTAACCTTGCAATTCTGTTTTGTTGACTGCTGTTAATTTTCATCGCAGTGCAGTCGTATGCAGTCGTATGAGAATAAGGAAAAGTTTCTCCGGTCAGAAAATTTAGTATAGTAGGGCCCTTGGCAGCATGAAGAAAAAATAAGTAAACGTTCAATGATAACCTTACATTGCATAAAAATTTCCTGCGCTTCGCCCACTAGATTACAATTTAGTTTAGCCCACGTGCATACTGTATTGTAACTTATTCTAAATTGTCTTGGCCAAAGGGAATTCATATCTTGCGACGAATAAAAGGACAATTAATGTTTATAAAATAAAAAAGGAAGAAATTATTGCAGCGGAGCACGTTTTTTCCACATTTATCTACTTTTAGCCATTTTGGCTTAGGAAATTCGTATTCTAATTTCTCTAAAAGCCCATTCACTGATTGCTTCACACTTACCAACGAATCGCTCTTTTTTGTAAGGTTTTCATTTGTGAGATCCGAGCGTTCTCCCTCTACACATGTGTCCCTACACACAATCAATCTCGAAACGTATCCTCTCTCATTATTTTTCACTAAACGTGGACCACTCTTACTACGATATATGTCTCATTTGATGATAAAGAGTTTTGCAGCTGAAAGCATAGCTTCACACCTGTTAATGAACAACCTCAACAAATGATCTTCCAAATTCTATTTGTTATTGGGAGCGCCATCTAAGAAGTCGCCTCCCACCACCGCCATTTACCAAGTCGGGTAAAAGGAGATAAGGGTAGCAGATCTGATACAACTACCTTTCACATGCACCAGAATCGTAACACCAACACGGTCGATTATCTGGCTTGTTGATTTGTAAAGATGGGGTCGGAATTATGGTTAGCATCCTATCCACCATAATCTCAACCTCAAAATTCACTCACCAGGCTTACTTTGACCTAGAATTTCACTAAGTGAAATGCGCATTTATGAGCACATTTTCATTGCCAGAGCTACCTCAACTTTGGAAAGTCTAAAAATTTTTGGTGTTTCCCGTAATTGTAAACACTTCCATTGCGGGTATTTTTGGATACCAAAATGATAAAGACATTTTATAGAATGCCTAACTTTAGTTAAAACAAAGGCAAAGTAAATGTAACAACTGTTTAAATAGCAGGACATTACCTCCTCAAAAAACATGTCTTTACAATACACCATTAACGGGATCAGTAAAGCACCTTCCACCGCATAATGGCAAGCAGAAGCCAACACTCAGCCAGTTATTGAGTCCGACAAACAGTAAAACGAATGAAGAAAATCTGGGCAAACGCAAGGCAAAGATTCAAACAGCGAGTTCTAAATCAATCAACACTCTACAGCATTGCAATTAGACCGACAGTTCCGCTCATCCTGACCACAGCTAAGGTCCACATTTGTGCACTTTATGGACATAATGTGGGTTGGATACGATTCAAAGGTCAGTGGAAGCATTTATAAAGATTACGTGAATGTAATGCAGCTTTATACATTCTTTTATAGGTAGAGATTACTCCTTCGAGTGGAAAGGCGAAGCAAATATCCGACGCTTGATACCCATATTCCACAAATAAGTTACAGGCTATCACTGGCAGTAGTTGTGCCACCGTGAAGCAGTAAAATATCGTACAGCTTGTGTGCCTTCTTCGCTGTCGTGCTGTTTGCAAGATTTGACTGGAAATGGCAATCTGCATAAAAGAAAGTGGAAAGGAGGAAAAGAGATGGATTCAATTACAGCCAAATTGATGATTGTCTCATGTATACCATATACTGTGGTTGCCGTCAGGAACGTCACTTGACTAAATATCATTTAGACCCGGCATAATGTGAGATGGATATAGCTTCAATACTTCAAGTCTACAAGGTTTTTTAATAAGGTGATTGGATTAATCACACTCCAGTGACGTGAAACATATTTTGCTTCTGCGAGTACATGCGTACTATTTGCCCAAAGCATGTTTAATAGTGAAGTGCTGGATTCGCTTCCACGGTTTGGAAGTCTTTTATGCAAAAAAACAATATAGTAGCCAAGGCAGATTAAAATATTAAACTTGTCCCTAGTCATTAGGAAGCAAAATTTGCCAAGCGAATCTCAGACTGTGAAGCTCAAGTCGGAAAATGGATAGTCACGATCAGTCAACAACGACATTTTGCTCCCCTTTTTGACGTCACACAATGCTGGGCAGAAACGACGTTTAGAGCTATCAGGAGAATTGAAAGCATCATTAATGAGTATAGGGTTTGTTTCATGCGCATGCTTGGTGATCAGTTCTAGCATACCAAAAATAGTCATTCCGAAGTACCCGTTATTTTGAAACGTTAACACGCATTGCCATTTCCTCCACGGAGGAAATTAGCTTTAACAAAATGCAACTTTTATTTTTGGAGAAAAAGAAAGGAGCTGATGAAGTGCGGTGACTTTGAGCCTCATGCCTTAGCTGTTCTATAATGTCCAAATAAGCAACTAATGCTCTTCAGCGTTTCAATCGCATGCAAGGATAAGGAAAGATGCAGAGTATCTCCTAATTTTATAGAATTTTTTCTTATAATCTGCTGCAGGAACTCATGTAATCCAGCTTTCATCGCTTGGATTACTAAGAACCATAGCTCATAAATTTGTACACATTCCATGTTATGTAGATTCGCAAAACGGCTTTTGGTCCCTGCTGCTCAGAAGTGATGGCGCATCGGTTCAAACATACTAAAATAAAGCCCTCTCCCAAAATACTCGATGCATAAAGTTGCCTTCTGTGACAAGCAACTTCACATTCTTCACAGAAAAAAGACTAATTTCATTGAATAGCTCATCACTTCGGTTGCATAACGAAGAGGCAAGTTTAATGTGGTGAACTTAACCACATGCTTATATCACTCACAGTTTTGGTGGCAACTGATGCTCAGCGCTGTAGTCATATGCCTAGATGAGGACTGATTCAGGAGGGCCCCTGCCCACTTATTCTGTTAGCTTAAAGTCCCTTTGCAGGATCTCGCGAAACTCATTGTTCTCTTGACCATAAGGAGTGTTTACATATGCAGCTTACACATGGCGACATTTAGAGCATCATCTCATGCTTAGCACACTTGAAGTACATGCACTAAGGCAGACAGATTTGAATTTTAAGATGCACTTTATGTGCACACACATTATCGTGCATGAGTGTATACATGAACAAAAGCACGTTTGCATGCAGAGCTGTGTGCGAGCGCACGGGGAGTCAGGAGCAGCTTTGAACACCTGAATTGTTTGATGAAATTATGCTTGTTTTAATGCAAATGATAAAGCTTTGTTCAACGTCTTAGTTAACACATGCATGCCATATTTTAGCAAACATGGATTTCCATTGTCCAATTTGACCAAGGCAACGCAAATCCCTCGAAAATCTCTCCTTGCATCAAAAAGGTGAGAACGCTTACAAAATGCACACTCTTTTCTCCAATCGGTGATTGTAAATGTAAAAATTAGCACAAGTGCTTTCTTCGAAACACGAAAAGCGTCATTATATTACCTCGTGTAGTGCATTGAACGCTTTACTGATGTATCAACAATCCAGGGGAAACTTGAGGTACAGTGGAGCGAACTCCAAAGTTGCATTTGTGGGCGGTAGACTCAACTTGTGATCAGAGAAAGGATGAAAGGAAGTGAGTGTGGAGGGTGGCACAATAATCGTTGAGGCTTTGATGTCTGTCTGATGATATGGGGGTTCCTTATACACGTCGGACTTCCTACACACTTCCTGTAATTCTGCGTTCAGCTGTGCACGCGCAACCGCAGTGGGCTTGATTAAAATTTTGTTTTCACTGATGCTTTTCCAGCCTAGGTTGCCTAACTCAAATTCAGAGAACATCAGTTCTGTGATGCTGGGTCACCTCGGTTCTACTTGCCACAAACACTCAACTGTGATTTTGTCAATATTGGTTCACATAGACCAAAACACTGTCTCCATACCCTTTCAAGCTTCAGCTACAAGGAAAAATTTACCTCTAAAATATCGATGTCTCAATTTACTCTCAATGCGGTAACAATGGTATGCGGAGCAAAATTTACTTCACGCAACCCACTTGCACTACAATTACATGGGCAATATGGATTCATTAAGGGCACACTTTAATCCCTTTATAGGCCCAAACTGCAGTCACATGGTAAATGTTGAGTCATGTAGAGCAAAATGTCGTCCTTCAATGCACTCACAGTGGTGACATGGGAACGTTTATTTATGTAGACCAAAATTTGGTGTTTAACCCATTCTCACCGCAGTCACATGAGCAATGTTCCATCAGTTGCAACGAATTACTCACTCACTTCACTCTCTCTTTGTTGCTTCGTGTAAAGCAGAATTTGTCTTCTAATCCGCTCACTAGGCAATTACTTTGCCTATTTTTTTCTCTTTAAGCAAGACTTGTTCCCCCAACCCACTCACCATGCTGTCGCATGGTCCACATTCATACGTGTAGTCACATGGCCAGTAATGATTCACGTAGAGTAGAAGTTAATTACTCAATCAAAATTTATTAGTGGATGTCAAAACTTGTTCCCTCTACCCACTCATAAGTCAGTAACATGGTCAATAACCATTTATGTTTATGTACTCTGTATTAACATGGTCACTACCGATTTATGTAGGGCAGGAATGCGTCATCGTTCCATTCCCACTGCAGGCAAATGAATAAATTGCTCCATTTAGAGCAAAATTTTATCCCTCCGTCTTACTAACTTGCATTCGCATGGCTGTGCTGAGACCACGTAGAGAAAAATGTGTTCTCTCAATCCGCGACAACTGTGTTAATGTGGTCAACATTGATTCATGTGGAGCAAAACTAATCCATCAATCCATTCACATTACGGTGTCAGGGTCACAAAGAGCAAATATAGTATCGTAAATCACTCACAATGCAGTCACATGGTCGACATTGGTTCATGTAGGGCCAAATTTGTTCTCTCCTTCCTTACAGTCTGCGGTGACACAGTCGTTATTGAAGCATGTAGAGTAAAATTTGGCCCCTCCTTTCGAGAGCTCTGATGACTCGTAGCTAGTATTGATTATAAAAAGCAGATACTGGTCCCAATCTGCACAATCTGCGGCAAAATGATCATTTTAGACACTAAAAAGCAAAACTTTGTCACATATTCGTTCATGTGAGGAAATGGAAGTAAAAAGAGAAGAAAGTTTGGCTAAAAAAGAATCGACTTCAAATAAGTGATCGCAGTTGCAGTGGGAATGGAGTGAGTCGATTGTGATAATGAGAAACTAGTTGAGGTAAAGGGAGGAGAATTTTAAGAAATGAGCAGATTTTGATCATGCGACTGCATTTAAAGTGGAGAGAGCGAGGAAATTCGATTATAGTGAATCGAATTCGATCATGTGAGCATTAATTTAGCTGCTTTGATTCGGCTTTGATCATGCGATTGCAGTTGACGTGGAAAAAGAGGGGGATTTGGCTGTATTGTATCGATTTTGATCATGTGACTGCAGTTGAGTGGAGAGACAGAGAGGATAATTTGTCTCTGTTGAATCGATTAGGATCATTTGACTGCTGCTGAAGCAGAAAGAGAAAAATTTAACTTAATTGAATGGATTCTGATAATGTAACTTCGGTAACAGTGGGAGGAGAGTATGATTTGGCTGTATTTGATAGATTTTGATTACACACCTTCAGTTGAAACGGATAGAGTGAGAGAGGAGGATTTGACTATGTTTAATCGAAGTAGAGGGAAGAGTGCTCTCTACTTACATTAATTTCGATCCTGTGTCTGCTCGAAGTAGGGAGAGGACAGAAAGTTTGGCTGCATTGTTTCGGTTTTGATCATGTGACTGCAGTTGAAATTGAGATATTGTTGGATTTGCATACTTATCCGAATTTAATCGTCCATTTAGGGGCTCCCAACTGATGTTAACAGACTTGTTCTAAGATTCGAAGAGCTGCCCAAATTTCAATGCAAAATGACCCTTTCTGGGACCTCTATCCGAACATGAATTTATGAATCTCAGTAAGACTAGTGGCGCAAACATTCATGGTGGCAAGGGGAAGATGTAGTAAATCTGCTTCGTCAACAACTTCATCAGATGTCATTCTAGGTGAAAAAAATTGGTAGTTAGTTACAAAGAATAAATTTAATTTCTATACTTTAGTGAAATTTTTTGCCACTTCCATCTAAGGTGGATAATCCACTCCCTCGCCATTAACTCCCACAATCGATCTAACCGCTTTGCTATTGATACTTTTGTCAGCTAACTTCAAATAGACATTTGTATAATTTGATGGTATCCCTTCTCTATAAAGTTATTACGCAAAATTTTTATTCTTATGAGAATTGGTGATCAGATTTAGCGCATGTAAGGCCTTCATGTGATTCAGATAATTACCTATAAAATGTTTCCTCAAGGCTTCCGTGATCCACACTTCCTTTGAATAAAATGAGTAAATGGGATTCGCGTATCAATTTTGCAATTCTATCGTCTTAAGAGTGGTTGCATCCAAATTTGTTTGCATGCTTCTCAGTTAATCGATGCCTGCCTTGGCGATAATTCCTCGGTAACTTGATGAAGGCGTCAGCGCTCTAGACACGCAACATCATCCCTCTTATCCAGATAGAGAGTTAGATAGATAGGACTAGCGGATCCTGAAACAGGAGCAAGATGACAAGGAGTACGCTAACTCTAACTTCTACGGAAATAATAGTCAACTCTGCCCCTAGTCGCATGAGTGTATCAGATTGGTGCTCCTGCATCTATCCGTGAACATGCGCGAGAGCCTACATACTCCTCATTCCCTTTATGGAGTCCTGGAAGAAAACAAGGTTCAGCTGCGCGCAAGTTCGAAAAATACCGTGGTTTGTCTGTGTGTGATTTTCTTTACGGCGCAGACTACCTTGTGACATCTGAGGTAGATGGTTGACAAGTAGAAGCGCTAGAAACGGCGCCTAAAAATGAATTTTGGGAGCAAACCACTTAAAGACTTGCCAGGTGTCCTGCCCTCTGGGCCATGCCTGTAGCTTTGATTCCTTCTGCCTACCAAAAATATCCTATTCTAAGCATTATATTTTCTTTCTTTGTCTTTTCCTTTTCCTGGTATTGGCGACCGCGCTGCTGCTGCCGCGGTTGATGCCGTTGATCCACTCTTTTCCCAACTATTCCAATCATGCTCACATATGGACGTTAATTGCCGCCACAAAACGTCGTGTCGAATCACCGTCAACGCAGAATAGGTTGGTGAGTGAGGGAGTGATTGAGTGTGTGTGCAAACGGCCCGGATTTGGGCCTCATTACTGACTCAAGCACACGGAGCACTTCGTGAGACCACCAAATGTTGTTATGCTTGCGTTGTCCATATTGGTCATCTCTGCCTGCCTGTCTGCACACGCACTCACACACTAAAGGAGTGCTGGTTTACTAATCCAGCATGAAGCCTAGCCTCAACACCGTGATATGGGATTGACGGGGAAAAAGTCTGAAGGACACTTCATATATGCCTTGAAAAC
This sequence comes from Taenia multiceps, assembly GCA_001923025.3. NCBI lineage: Eukaryota > Metazoa > Platyhelminthes > Cestoda > Cyclophyllidea > Taeniidae > Taenia > Taenia multiceps. Next base: position 3,784,640 of record CM010314.1, read on the forward strand.
AAAAAGCAACATTCGAAATCTATGCCCTACTAGAGTCAAAACTCATGGAAAATTCTTGCATATTTAAAACAATGTCCTAAACAGAGTAAGAGTTTTCATCTCAGTGGTTATGATAGTAACTATTTTGCGATGTAAGACAGTGTAATGTTGCCCCGTTTAATGATCAGATTGGGCACCTTCGTGAGAAAGATTTTCATTGCGTATTTGCTTTGACCGTGACTAAAATTGTCCTACTTTGTCTCATTTCGACTAACAATCGAATTGATGGTAGCAGTCAAATTGCGTAGATTAATTATAAAGCTCTCTGCAATGCATTATTAAGCTCTCAGCAAAAATAATAGCTATGGTCACCCACTCAGCTGCCTTCAACAGGGGATCGAAATGGATGGAACGCACCAAGAGGCCCTTTGCTCCCTTCCTTCCTCCCTCTCCCTCATTCATTCACCAATTGTTTGATTCACTTCTCTTACCGCTTTCTTTTACTGAGGTTGGGATGATGTTTCGCCACACAATTTTTGCATTTTACTTCACCGTTACATACGTGCAACGCATGCAACACATGTATTACCGTCGTGCCTTTTCCTTTCCAAACTTATACCACTAACACATTGTTATCTTCGCCTTCTGCACACATATGCGCATCACAGCCTCTTCATCTCCATTCCATCCAACATCTCTTTTAATATATTTTCGTCACCGCCAAGGAGACACTGAGTGAGTGGGTGAGTGAGTGAAGCTTGTGACAGCAGCATTTGCTTCCATTGCACGTGCAGTGTGACAGTGACCAGGCAGCTTAGGTCACTTTCCCAAGCTACGTGTCTTAAACTTAATCCTTCGCTTGACGTGATTCGCTGCTCCACATTTGTTGGTCTACCTCTCATTTGTGCTGGTTGGGTGTTATTCAGCTCTCGATGGAGTCCCCACATTTTCGCGTGGACAGTAGTAGACATTGCGGGCATTATGTTTTTAGGCAGACCAGTAGCTTGTTGCCCTAGTCTCGCCTCGCTGACTTTAGATTAATCTCTGTGTCAGCTAAAACGCTCTGCTGTTTAGCCTGTTATCATCATTAAGTGTAATTTTGGAAAGTGCTATCGTTCTTGTGCCACATTATTCCTGATTAAAAGTGTGTAATGCACAATTCACCAGGTTTTCTATTCGCATAGACCATTAGGATCATCACTAGGCATACATATGTTGCCTTGCAGCTCATTTTGGGTGACTTTTTTCGTAGCGAATGCTTTGTAGCATCTGTGCAAACTGATGACTTCCTTAACCTCAAACTTCATGGTTTGATTGCACACCACTATGACTGTGGAGGTTTGAGCAAACTCTTAAATAGATGATGCTAAGCATCCAATGCAACTTCCGAATGGACATATGGGACATTTTGGGGTAGAAATGGAAGTCCGACAGCTGTCTAATTTCTACTGATAGTCATATGCTATGTTTCCAATCATAGCTTTGGCTTCTTACGCAAAATCTTAAATTTATATCACACCGCACCTCAGTCCAAAGCACAGGGGATCAAAAGAACACCTTTGCATACAGAATGCTCTGCAGATTACTCGACATTGGACGCATGGCAAGGTCACAACCGTTTAAACCACCACTGTAGGTAATCCTATGTCCACCAAACACATCATGTTAGGTCTGTTTGCCGTCTCAGCTAAAGCTTCTCCACCTTGTAGACATGTGGCACGGAGTGTTTGAGCTAATTGTCGCCGAGCGCTATCGCATTCACTAAATTTTCCACCGATTCCAATGGCTTAATATGGGAAGGGCTTTCTAAAGCAAAAGTGTGCAAGCTCTGATGAGAGGCAAACCTACCGTAAATTATTAATTGAACGTGTCTTAGTTCCTGTAGCAAGTTAAAAGGCGAATCATATCGCACTGCGCTGGGCGGTTAGAGGGTTGAACGCAATAATAATGCACAACTGGCGGTCGGGCATCGTATCACAAGGCACCACCATTATTGATATTAAGGTTACAACTGCCTATTTGCCTGCTGTGGTTCACCTTAAGGATCTGTGGTAAAGTATCTTAAAAACATAAATTGGGCTCAGAGCTTAGCAAATAGTGAAAAGCAAAATAAGGAACGGAATTTGTTATCAATTGCTGCTCCTTTTGTCCTGGTTAGTGTTTCCAAAGGAAGCAGCTTCTACTTGCTTTAGTAGGGGTTGGCAATGCAAAATCTGTTGCTAAGGCTCAAGTGAGCCCCAATTTATTTAAGGCATGCACTATTAGCATCAGCGAAAATTGCTTGCTGCAAAGTATTTCAGACAAAGCCTGTCGATAAATCTCTGCTTTTTTCTGCTACATAGTCAACCAATTTCTTGCGTTATTGTGGCAAACTTTGGTAAAAGGCAGAAGAAAAGTACTGAAAACATGCCATGATGCAGCGGGTTGGGGGTTGTTTATTAATTAGTATAAATGGGAACCAGTGTATAGTTTGGGTCGACGGAATTTTGGGTCACTCTCAGCTTCTTATGCTCATGCTTTCGTTCGTAACAGGATACAAATTGCCTTCCCGATTTTTAATTAAACAGCACGTTTTTAGCAGTGTGAGTGTTAAACAGCCCTCGTATGCATTCAGGCGTTGTCCTCAGTGTAGGCCTGTTGGTTGCCTAGATGTGAAATTGAGGTCCAAGCAGTCGGTAACACTATTTAAGTCATTCAATCGTTAGCGCAGACTTCGCCACCATCTCCAAATGAGGAGATTCTCAAGCTTGTTACCACGTACTATCAAAGATGAACGTAGGCACACGGAGACAAGTGGGTGCAACATCAATTTCGCAAATTTTGTCGTCTGCTTTTGTTTTTTTAATATGGTTTTGCACTACGGTAAGAAAATTGTACCTTCCCCACTACCGTGCAATGCGTCTCTTAGTGTATGATAAGGAAGCTATGTGCCAGTTTGGTGAATGGGGCGTTGAAGAGGCTCAGAAGCCACTACTTAACTTAAGCTGAGCCAGTAGAAATCCACTTCATTGCAGGAAAAGAGCTCATCCAAGTCACTAATATTGACTGGCAAGACTGCTTTATACAAGTAAAGTCCATCGTAATTTTTGCGGCAACAGCTACGATGGTTGTTGCAGATTTGTCTCCGATTTTCATTCAGCATTTATTGTCCAGGTGTCTTTGCAGCATTACCTAGATTTAAATTTCCTCTTGTCAATTTGATGGACTTGTTGAGACACTTGTTGCATTTCGAAATGGCGAATTAATTTGCTCCGTAAATAAGCCGACTAGGCTTAGAATGGAAAGATCCTTTTGATACAGGAGAGCAAACAATTCCCCAGGCAGCCAGTGACACTTTATAGTGGACTAATTAAGGAACTATAGGTTAAAATCGGCCAGTCATCGTGCCATGTCTAAGCATAGTGTATACCGCTTAGCAACAGGAAGAAACGGGTGCAACAAGTAACAAGCGGATTTGCTTGGGGAGCGAAAGTGGACATTCTCTAAACTCCGTTAGTTCATTAACGTAATCAGCGCATTTTATGCATCCTTCTAGCACATCTTTGGCGTGAAAAAAAGGATCAATTGTCGGAAGGAAGCTATTTTGCATCTCTCTTTGCACATCCATATCTTAAATTCGATGTCATCTCCCTCCAATACTCAGCATTGCTGTCCACAAACTATTTCACGTTATTGTCAGAGATAGAAACTTATCTGAAGATAATTCTGCAGTTCAACAACTCTCCTATGGTAAGAGCAAATGCAGTAAACGTCAACGTGCTAGAGCGATGGTTCCAAAGATCCTCCGTCCACAAATTGCCAGGCGATGATAGCCGAAAGCGAAGGCGAAGATAAGAGGCAAAGCAACTCTAAACTATTATCGTCCAGAGCAGCTTGAGTAGCTTAAGATGGTTTGAATGAGTCTGTGAACTTACCCACCACATCTGGCATGTCACCTCTTACTTTACAGGAAACGTTGCTGAACCAGAATCCAAGCTTGGGGTACACCAACAATAAAAGGCCATTACGAATCCCTTCGCTACAGATAGAAGACGCAAGTAGCGGACATCGTGAAGGGACTTTGTGGTTTGCATGGATTGCATAATTAATTTGAAATGGGCACAATTCTTCAGTAAACGACTTTGGTGACTCAGCAAAATACTGCTGCTGTAATAGTGCAGCACGATCTCACCTGCAGGGAAAAGACGTAGGATCAAGCACAAACCTATCCCAAATTCCTTCTTTATTGACGCATTTAAGGTCCTGCATAGACCACGAAAATATCGAGAAGGCGAGAAGAAGGATGGATATGGAAAAAAATAACCAACCTAGGCACCAAACCCATTTAGGCACACTTTCCAATGGTGTGTAGCAAATGCACCCTGTGCCTACTCCACATCTTCAATCGACTGATATTTTTGGTAGCCGTGTCGACGAAAAAGGCTCGAACGGTCCACGCTGCTGATAATTTTGTCCCAGATTTGGCTACCTAGATGGGTCAAAGGTAACGGACAGCCCATATTACAAATCGATACATGACTTACCAATCAGCCTCATCAAAAGAGACGCTCATGCAGTGGTTTCTACACTGGGCTCAAGCATGATAGAATTGGTTTTCCAAGCTTTCTTGAGTAGTCTGTGAGGAAAATATTAGAGATGAAAACAAGGTCTTGGCTTTCCGCACATTAAGAAGATCTAATGCCATTTCTTGATACATAAAGGGCCGTTTTATTTAAAACAATAAATCTGTTTAAAATCATCTTCAGTTTTAGTTCTAAAAAAATTGACCCCAACTGGTGTGAGTGCTTGAACAATATGTTGCCTTAAGAGTCTTGTCGGTTCTCTTGCTCAATAAGCAGGTCTTAGCTGCAAACATTTTGAACTGTGTCTCTGTGTTAGCCACCCAGAGGATCACCCTTGGCTTCCCTTGGTGAATATTTGCCAGGGCTCAAGTTCTGGTTGCCGTGTTAGGCTTCTATTTAACTACAGGCACAAATTCTCTTTTATTTTGTGTTGCTTCCCTTTCTTTGTCTATTTTTCTCCTACACTGCTCATTGCGCCTTCACTACAGCTCGCCATGCGTTGCGCCGGGTCGTGATGTGTAGCATAGTGTGATGGGTCCGTTTGGGTTTATATGAGCGCATTGCAGAATAGGGTGGGATAACATTACCATTGACGCTCTGAAAAAATATTGTCCTGCCGCAATGGGTTATCAAGGCATAACAAAGAGACTATCCATGGGTTATCAAAAATATTAGAACAGACCGCAGAGCGAGATTGCAGCCCACAATAACTGGATAGACGAAGTGGCTCAATACATTGCGATAAAACATCGATTCAATACGTGGTGTGGTTTTCTTTGTATTTTTTATATGTTACACTCAAAATTTGCGCTTTGACAAGATTACTTCACTTGTATTCACAGGGGTCAGGTTCTGGACACCCATTTGTAGATGTTTGAGCAAATTAAGCGGCAGGCATTAAAAGATGGCGTTTTGAACATTTTCATATGCTTTGATCCTGTAGTTAGTAAAAACATATTTTTGGTATGCAATCATGAGATTTAGCCATTTAAGCAAACTAAATGCAAATGCGGAGGTCAAAGTCACACATTTTAATCGCAAAGCCCAAACAAGTCTGCTACAAACTTCATTAGGGTACCATAGGATATCCAAGCTGTTTGGGGTTGATTGCCTGCTGCTGATGCCACCATGACACAGTGAAAGCTTTAGATCAGGATTGCAGTAGAAAAACTTCAGTGAAAATTAGGAAGGTTTTTAGAGAACAAGCAAAAGCGCGGACCCTATAATGCCATCAAAGGGGTGGTAAGTCGAATGCTGGTCGCAAAATGACCATTCTTTTAATGATTGCCAAGGGCGACAATTATGTATTCGTGTTGAATTTAATGTAGGTTCCACTTCTCTAAAGCATGCATGAAGTGGTTGAGACCTCTCTGCCTTCCAGACCTAATTACAATTGAATACATAGCTCTGCTGCTGCTGTGCCAAGGAAAAAGATAAAACTTTCAACTTAACTAATATTATTAATCAGCTGTCGAAGCTACTGCTTGATGTCCTGATGATCTGTCCCTGCCTTTGACATAGAACCTTGGTAAAGAGGGTTTGGGTATGATAAGATGGATTGACAACAGGGGCTCGCTGCCTCAAATGCAGATTGAGAAGTGGCGCTTGGGATAGCAAATGGCAACGACAGCCGTCTCCCACCTATGGCCTAACCGCCAAGTCTGGATTGGAGTTGGTATGTCAGTGATTAAATCAATAACACGTTGGTTTCCGAAGCCGAAGGTTGCGGGTTTAAGTTCCGCCTATGAAGAGTTGCTTTCGACGCAATTGCCCAGATTGTTTAGGTAGTCAGCTTTTCACTTAGGTTGGATGTTAAACCTTATGGTAAATGGCAGCAGATTTGTGCCTTTCGCATGAAAATCACCCCCTACTCACATTCATTTGCAATTGCAAGGTTTTATGTCCAGAATCAGGTAAAATTGGGCACTGGTCCAAAGATACCATCATTTATGTATTGGTCTCCACGAATTAATTAGAGTGTTAGGTACGGAGATCGTGCAACGGGTTCGAAGCATAACACAGCACTTAGCTTAATAAAGGAAACCGAAGGCACAATTTACTCGAATATTTGCAAAAGTGCTGAGCCACATAATCACTTTCAACCAACCATTCAAGTTTTCGATTGGTTTTTCGAAGTTAGCGTTCCTTTTAGCATATTTGTTCCTAGACCAACTTGGAGTCCATGACTAAAGAGGTAATTTGAACTGTGTAGGATGCTGCAAGATTTATGAAGTTTGGTGTTGAATGGAAAAAATAGAAAGGTAGTAAACCTACCAATCACAACTGACATGAAGTTGATCAGATTCCAATTGATGCTCCAGGTCATCATCACGTCTAAAAGTGTGGTGGAAGAAGGAACAGAAGGAGCCCATGCAGAAGCAGTTGTCGATGCGGTAGGCGAAATCCCAGATGAATGCTAATAGGTGGAAGCAAAGATATGAGATGCGAATGCAAAAAGAAGAGAACGGGGAGTGGTGGGCGGAGAAAGAAGCGAAGAAGGGGGGACAGCACCCGCGGAGAACGACGGTACTGGCGATGGCACAAACAGTGTTGTTGACTTCAGCGGACAGCTGCGATATTTTGTAGGCACATCGATTTCTCAAATGAGCACCAAATGAAGGAAAGAGGAATAAGAAATGGAGGAGGAATGGACAAACGGAGGTCCTACCCTTGGCATGAAGTGGGCAGATTTACTAGCACTTGGTAAATGCAAAGGTAATTAACACCCATCTCCTCCTCCTCCCACAATAAATGCTGTCTATGCAAGCAAATACATCATCAGCAACTCGAGTGGTCCTAATACCTTCTCCATACGGGAAATGCTGCATTCAACAAAATGAATAATGTCTGACAGAGTTGGTGAATCTGTGCCGTATGTCGGTGCCACACAAGTCCGCCGACCGTGTTGGTGAATAGTCCTCTCTACCTGCCACGCATCCTCTTTGGGTGGCCCACAACTTGGGAGCCGCCAGTCACTTGGCGAGCCTTTTCATTCTTCACCTCCTTTTTCATCCTCTTGGTTACCTCACACTGCACTCTCCTCTTCGACCGACCCTTTGCCTTCTGTCTCCTCTTCTTTTCAACGCACACATCCTTTGTGCCGATCACACCCCCTCCTTCCCAACTTTTGAAATCATGCGGAAGTTCGGTCATTCCATGGCTGGTGTCTTCACCGGTGGTTAGTTTCATTTCTATCGACCGTAGTGTACGAATTCTAAGCGATGTCAAGAAATCGAGCATCTGATATGGAGTTCTCTTCCTCTTCTATGTGACCATCCCTCTGAACTGCCCTGTGGCAGACTCCTCTGTCTCTTTGGCAACATGCAAGTGAATGGCGATAGTGGAGGTGTCAAGGCGGGCATCTATCTCTCTCCTCAAAATAATACGCGCACTGTCTACCACTGTCCACGCGAATAAGCATCCAAACAGGACAAATGAGAGATAGATGGACAGACAGAGAGCAGTGAACAGCCATGTTTGGAAAACTTAATTTGCTCTAATTGATTTAATCGATTGCTTCACCATTCAAAATGTCAGCTGCCTGGTCACTGTCACGCTGCACGTGCAAGTGAGGCAAGTGCTGTAGCCACAACCAAAGCAGGCCTCCCAAGTCTCACTCGATCCCCCAGGGTCCCCTTGGTGGTGACGAAGACGTATCTATGCATTCATGCATGCATGTATGCATGAGGTAAAAAACGGTGTCAGTGGTAGTGTTTTAGAAGGAAAATGGCCCATTGGTAATACATGTGTATGCATACATCGCATAGGTGTGACGGTGAGATGAAATGCGAAAATCGTGGGGTGAAACAGCACTCCAACCTCAGTAGAAGAAAGCAGTAGGAGAAGTAGATAAAATTGAAAAGAGCAATTGGTGAATGAATGAGTGGGAGAGGAGAGAGGGAAGGATGAAAGGCCCTCTCATTGCGATCCATCTATTGTTTTCTTCTTTTGAAGGCAGCTGGACGAGAGTCTACAGCTATCAGCTTTGTTATGAGACTTCAATGTTTTTTGCAGAGGGCTTTCTAACTAATCTATCTTATTTGACTGCTACCATTAATTCTCCTAGAAATCGAGACGAGCCACAATGAGCCGATTTTTTGGCATGCTCGTAGCAATTACGCAATTACAACCCCTCCCGCGAAGGTTTCCAATCTTGGCATTCAACAAAGGAACACTAAAGTGTCTTGTAAAGCAAGAAAAATTGGTACTATGCTCACTAAAGTATTGGAGATTTAATCGATGCCATTTTCCGACCCCATCATTCGTGACGAGGACTTTATGATTAGCGGAGTAAGTGAAGTGCAAGGCAAAATTTATGCACATTTCATCTTAAAATTATTTCACATTTGTAAGCTGTAAAAGGATAAATAGGAGACTAAAAGTTTCCTCAGGCTCGAGCTTAAATTTCGCCTACATCTAATGTTCTTTTATTTAGCAGTCGGAGCTTCTCTTTGCCCGGGCCAGTGCAGGATTCGAAGGCCAAGTGGCCTTCCCTTCTCTGTAAGAGCTAGCTATACTCTTGCTGAATCTATACATCTTGTGTCTTTGAGGAGAGTGGTGGAATGTAAATGCATTATTGATCGTCGGGAAGTCGAAAGCGCACTCTGGACATGCCCAGCAGTGATACTGTCTTTAAATTCACCTTTCTGGGTTGTCTGAACCGCAGCATCTACCTGTTTGGAGAAAAGTGGCTTGCGAAACTGTGGAATGTCCAAGGTGGCAACATAAGCAAAAAGAGCGTGAGGCATTCAGAGCATCTTCATTCCTTCAGTCCATCTTAAATCTCTAGAATTGTCTGAGGCCGTTTGTCTTGCGCACAGCGAAAACAACCACGGAATGTGAGGCGTGTCAAACGTTTGCTTGCCCGAATGACCACAGTTTCCGGCTGGTAGAATAGTCTAGAGTGCCAGATTTGTCAAACCGTTGGGATTGAGGTCAACCTTAGGCATTTGTTTGTGGGTGAATGGTGATAGCCATTCACAGAAAGTCCCAAGCCTATGCATTGTGCACTTAAGATGATACAAGCTTTATAAGTTTGGAAAACAGGTGTAATGGGTGGCTGGATGAATAAATCGGGACAGAAGAGTGGGCGGAGAAACGGTGATGGGTCGATGGATAGGTGGTAGGTATGGGATGGTGAGAGGGGGACGGATGCGAGATTAATTATTACAAGGTAGTCGGTGGGGAAATACTGTAGAATGTAAGCATGATTTATATGCAGAATGCTGAAGCTAAGGCTATGCCACAAGTACGAGAAAGAGTGAATTTACAGCCCTAGCAGCCATTGAAGTAGTGGCCAACGTAGTCAATATGATTGTTGCTAATTTGCAACTGCGATCAGCGCGTTGAAGGTAGAGGAAAAGGGGTGTGTTGAAAGTAAAGGGAAAGAAATGCATATATAGAAGCAAACAGAGAGGGAAAAAAGATTGAAATGAAATGGAAGATGAGGAAGAAGGGAGGGAGGGATGTAGGAAGGAAGGAGAGCATGTTGCATGAGTAGTAGTAGGGTACCTACTAAAAGCCTACAAGTAGTTGTGGCTGTGATAGTTGCAACGGTGGGTGAGCGAGTGAATGAGTAATGTGTGCTAGGAGCGGTAGCAGTAGGTGCACACGTGCCGTGTGTGTGGCTGCGTGGGTAATGGGGTCGATATAGATAATCCTAATAGGAGGGAAATGAGTGGGGAAAAAAGGAAAGGGTTAAAAGGTAGGAGAAGAACGGAGGAGCCAATGAAATGGAAGCTGCGAAACAGTGTGATAAATGGGTGGAACAGGCTTGGATGAGGTTAGGTAAGCCAATAGAAGGAAGAAGTTTTGTGCATTGGATAGTAGGCGTGGATGGGCAAGTAGGAAAATTGCGCAGAAAAAATTGGGCGAGGAGGGTGGAGGACACCCAGGCAATGATAGTGAGTCTGCTCCCTGCCGGTCGCCGCTGAGACTGCTCAACTGCACGGGTTTTGCGCCACCCACCGCGAAAATGTAGCATTGTCTGCCACGCTCAGCTACCATCACCTACCGGTTGCGCCGCTGTCTTTACTGCACTGGGACAGCTGCCTGTTGGATTCAGTGCGCGATGGCCCATCGCGATGCGGACAGCCAAATGCAAGAAAATGCTGTTCCACGGGTCTTCGAGGTCTCGTGCCCTCCTGTTGTGCACTGTTACCTGATTTGGCGCCGGTATTAGGTCTAAACCCCTCCTGCGGTGTGCTATAGTGGGGTGTACTAGTACCATACCTGTGCCGTGTGTACATTTAAATGTGTAGCTCCTACACCATTCTCTGCATTGAAGGTGAGTTTTATGCGCACAAATGTTCTGAGCCTCCATTCTAGGGGCTCTTCTTGCTGAATTCGTACTAAAGTCTTTTCGATCAGGCTAGGCCTTAGCCACTGCACTCGCTAGTTTCTTTTAAATATGGTCCTGAAATGAGACCTAACCCTCTTGCAGTGTGTACTTTTACGTAATCTACACTTGGCATGAGGTGTAATGCACCTCCAGATGTGTACTACTACAAAATCCGGCCTTAGCATCAGGTGTGACTTCCTCCTGGGATGTGCAGTTAAGTAATCTGACCTTGTGTGGGGTTTGATCTCGGTCCTGAGGTGCACTATTTCGTAATCTCATTTTACTGTTAGGTGTGACCAATCTCTACGGCAGTCAAGCAGGCAGGGATGACAAGTGCACACAAAGCATGCAATAAGCATTTGGCGATCTCATTGAATCATTGATCCATCGTTCCATTGAATCATTGACCGATCGACCGACCGAGTGCTCATTTTGGATGGGTCAGCAATGGGGCCCGAATCCCGGCCACTTACACACTCGCTGACTTGCTCGCCAACCCTTTCGGCGTTCGACGCTCGGCACGAAGTTTTTGGTCGTAATTAACACCGGTGTGAGAGTTAGTGGTTGGACTAGGCGAGAATAGAGCAAAGCAACATCAACAGCAGCAGCGCAATTGCTAGCATTCAGACAATAGTAGCTGCCAAGGTGAGCAGACTGCAGCATTAGGGTGCCACTCCGCAAAAAATTCTTTGATTTGTTGCACACTAGTAGACACATGAAGGTAGGAACATCGGCTGGTGTTTAAGAGTCTACCGCATACATTCATCTTCTCTTACTTCTTCGTATTATCCTTCTCCTCGTTTTTTCGTAGCAGGAATTGGTTCCTCCTTAGTACCTAATCAGGCTGTATGTGGTGGAGATTAGCAGGTTGTAAACAATTTCACTCTCTCTTTCCTCTTCCTCCTCCTTATCCCCTTTAGCTACTTTGAAAAGCAAATGCTCTCACATGAACACTAATCCACTTCTCAAGCATTCTCTCTACCAACTGTTTTTGTGATAAAAAACAAATAAATCTGATTCATTTGCTCTGTTTTATGCCACGGGAACACACAGTCACACTGAGAGTGTGTCAATTCACGCATGATGCCGGAATGGTGGGAAAGGTGAGAGTTGTGGCAGGAGGCTGCATAAAAAGCATTAAAACATACAAAGATTGGCTGAAACACTAATAGTAATGCACAAAAGTAATTGGTTGGTGTAATTGTAGTTGGATTCCTCTAATACTGCCACGGTGCAGCAATCGGGCAGACTGCATACATAGTGCAGTTGTTGTGGAGCAGAAGAATTACGAACTTCTTCCATTACTTTTAAACATTTTTTGAATTGATGTGTGGGCCTTTCCTCTTTACCAACTCACCACCAGCGTCAGATAGGTGCCTTGATTCCCCCTCTACTTGGTCTTTGCCTCCGTCGTTGCCGCCGATGCTAGAACTCAGCCCAAGCCCAGTTGCCTTGCTACTATAAGAAAGGAGTAACTTGTGAACCCGTCGAGGTGACAAATCATCGACTATCGAACACTACTTTAGTGGCATCGATATTCTACCTCGATGTTCAAGCGTTAGGAAGCAGGGTGACATGTGAAGTACCACCCACTAGTCGCCTCTCACTTTTTTTCTCTTCTCGCTCTTCATAGGCAATTGTAAATGGGATACGAGGCAGGGCTGGACTCAACATCCCTCCTTGAGACCAACACTGACTCAACTTGTTTGCGCACATTCCACCAAGCACTCATGATTACGAGGCCTCATCTAAAGTAGTTCAGCAAATAGCAATCAAGTAACACCAAATCGCCGTTAGAGCCAGCACCTGAGCAAACTGAACATTGTCTTTCCAACAAGAATATCCATCATCGAACCCACTAGCGGTTGTTTCGTCCAAACAATCACCCAGCCTGCGGCTATTTGGTCTAGTGAGCCAATCCCTTCGCAGAAGGGAGAAGACACAACTGTCCTCCATCACATTTATTGCCTTAAATACAAATGACGGTCTTGTTAACAATGAGTTGACGATATGGTTCATATGTCACGCGTATATGTGCTGTCTGGTAACGAAGAAAGGAGTTCTAATGACGCGCAGAAGCCTCGTCTTCAGCAGGCTCAAACAATTTGTGAAAATGCGAACACATCTACTAGTATTACATACCACCGAAAGGAGAACTAATGATATCCTTCTACCAGCATATGAAAGCACCACACACATATGGAAAATAGATGCATAAAATAGCGTGAAAATGTATTGGCTCTCAACTTACCATAGACCTTAAATGCAGGGTTGCCTAACTGAGCACCCAGGTAGGCCCTTACCAACACGTGGACCAAGTCCCTCAACTACAGCACCAATTCAACACTCTAGCTGAGTATTAATTGGAAGGCCATAATTAGGCGCCGAAATGTGTTTGTTGGCAAGCCTGAGATTATACCTCCATTTCGGTCAAATTATTAAGCTCAGCAACAACCTCTAGCTGCGTTTTTCGCCCTACATTACTAAAACAGTTCAAATCTAGTCTTCCGGACAGCAGTTATACAGAAAGAGCGAAGCCATAAAGTAAGTGGTAAAGTGTGGAAACACTTCAGAGGAAAACAGCAATTACAAGGTCATCGATCAAATGCAATGTATCAAATTTTTAAAGTTTACTTAAAACAAATTCATTTTCACGTGAACTTTTAGAAATGTGATTGTGATGGGGGGATGGACGGATATACGGGCAGATGGAGGTGCTTCCTCGACATGAAGTGGGCAAAGTCGCTGGCACTTGGTAAAATCGCGCGACATTGTCGCCTATCTCCTCTTCCTTCTCCTCATCCTCAGCTAAACGCTAGCTGTGCTAGCAGATGCATCAGCAGCAACTCAAGTCTCGCTCATACCTACAAATTCGTGGAGACGCTACCTCAATCAGAAGAACAATCTTACCACCTTGGCTTGCAACGAGGTGGCGGGTGTGGCAAGCGCTGCCTTCTCCATCAAAATCTAATAGAGTCGCTGAATCGGTGCTGGTGACTTGGTTGAGGTCGACGCCAAGCACGTCCACCAAGTTGCCACGCATTTTCGTTGCTTGACCATCAACGCGGACACCGCTGATCGCTTGGCGCGACTTCTCATTCTTCACCGCCTTCTCCATTCCTCCTTCTCCTCATCCCGCTTCTGCTCCTGCTCCTCCTCCAGTGCCATCTTCTTCAAATGGCCCTTTGCATCCCTCTGCCTCCTCTTCTCCACGATAACTTCCCTCGCGTCATCCAACCTCCTTCTCCTCCTTCTCTCCATTCGCACTCATCCGGAAGTGTAGTTACTGCATAGCTAGTGCCTGCAATAGTGCCTTCCTCCATTTTCATCGGGCGCAATGGACGAGTTCTAGGCAACGCGAAGAAATTGAGCATCTCCTAGAGTCTCATAAACTTCACATCAGATGCTCCTCTCGACTTCTTCTCCTCTTCCTCTTCCTCATCCCCCTTCGCATGACCAGCCCGCTGAACTGCCTTGTGGCAGACTGCTCTCTTTCTTTGGCGACCTGCGGGTGAATGGCGTTAATAGAGGTGTGTGTGGAGGCGAGCAGCTACCTCTCCGCAACACGATGCCCACAATGTCGACCACTGTCCAGACGACAAAGAAAGGATGCTAACGAAAGCCGAAGAGGCGTGCATACAGGACGAGCAGAAGGTAGGCCAGCAAGAAGGGGGCAGTGGATGGCGTCAAGCGAACAGCCATGCTCGTGACACTGAGCTTGGAAAGTGACCTAAGCAATTGATTGCATCGATTGCCTCACCATTAAACGTCGGCCGCCCAATCGTTGTCGCGTTGCACGTGCGAGTCCAAGCGAATGCTGTCGCCTTAGCCAAGGCGTGCGCTTCAAGTCTCACTCATTCACTCACTCACATAATCGGTGACTCCTTGGTGGTGGCGAAGATGCATTAAGAGGAATGTTGGATAGAACGGAGACAAATTGGCTGTGTTGCATGTGAGTGTGCATGTAGGACAAAAGAAGAGTGGCAGTGGTAGTGTTGCAGAGGGTAGCTGGTGAATTGGCAATAAATGTGTGTGCATGTCACATATGTGGGACGGTGAAATGAAATGCGAAAATGTGGGGTGAAACAGCATCCTAACTTGAGTAGAAGAGAGCAGTAGGAGAATGCATGAAGGAGGCAGGGAGGGATGGAGGGAGGGAGGGAGGAGGGAGGGAGGGAGGTGTGGAGGGACGAATAAAGGGCCGGGCAATGAGCGCCATCAGTCTTGTTCCCCTTGCTGAAGGCAACTGGGTGAGAGAATACAGCTGCTGCATTTGTTGCAAGAGCCTAACAATTTATTGCCTAGGTCTTTCTAATTGATCTACGTAAATAGACTGCCACCACCAGTTCCATTAGAAGTCGAACCGAGACGAAGTGGCACAACTTTGGGCACGATCAGTGCAATTGCGCTCTTTAATTGCCTCTCACGAAGGTGTCCAGGTGAGTCACTCCCCGAGGCGACATTATGCTGCATTGTAACGAGAGTCAAGTTAGTACTATACTGCCTCAGGATAAGAACTCTTCCTCTGGTTGAGGATATCGCCTTGAACACACAATCATTTCCCATGAGATCGGACCCTAACTTAGGTATAGCTTTTGATTGTTGTTTTGCGGTCTCCAGGTCATTCATGAAGGGTTTTGCAGGCTCTTCCCCACCTATCCCACATCACGCTGTAGAGGCTAGCTTTCATGGTGGAGTAGTGGTCCATCGATCCCCACTTACACTCACTTGAGTCATTTTCGTGGTGTATAACCTAGTGATTTGGTGTGAGTTGGAGCATGCCCCATCCATCTGTAACCCCATTTAGAAAGGTGCGGTAGAGTTTATGAATGCACCATTGATAGTAATTGGTCGATGTGTCTGAGTCCTTTCCTATGTAATTCGGGAGAATATTATCGCTAACCACTAATGCAGCGCTTTGAGGCCTCCCTAATCATCGAAAACAAGGGGATATTAGAGAAGGAGGAAAAGTAGGAGTAGGAGGAGGAGGAGAAGGGGTACTGTCGGCGCGTGGAAGGGCTTGAGGTATTGTGGCATGACTTTGGGGCTGAGTCGCCTAACTGAGTACCCAGGTAGGCTCTTGCCAACACGTGGACCAAATCCCTCAACTACAGCACAAATTCAACACTCCAAGCGAACAATAATTTAAAGGTCTTAATTAAGCACCAAAATGCGTTTGTTGGCAAGCCTGCAGTCAAATCTCCCTTTTGGTCAATCGCTGATCAATCTCATTAAACACACACAGGCATTCAAACACATTAATAGTTTTGTCTTTCTCGGTTTAGAATCTTTTCGTAGTAGCTTTCAGACAACTTCTCACGATTTATTTAGGCTTTCCATTTGAAACCATCGCTGTAATTCGATGTGACACACCTAGAAACTTTGGGTACAGATTGTTTAGGCTTAGCAACCACCTATAGCTGTGCTGTCCCCTATACACCACTGGACCAGTTCAAATCTACTCTTCTGGACAGCGTCTATACAGAAAGAGTGAAATCGTACGGCAAATGTTAAAAAGAGAAACACATCATGAGAAAACAGCAATTACAAGGCCATGGATTATATGCACTGTTTCCAATTCTTCTAGTTTACTCGGTAAAATTCATTTATTTTCACGTGTTCTTTTCAGGAATGTAATTGCAGAATACTTTCACCTCATGCACGGAATGCTTGACCAGATCGACGACTCTGCCTAATAATGGGACTTGTTGTGGACAGAGAAGGTGTACTTCGAGGAGTTGTGAAGATGGGAAAAGAACTCGTCGAGGACAATTGTACCACTATTGCACTCCTCACCTTCGGCAGACTGTGGTGCTCAAATTGTAGCCCACGTGTGTTTCCACCTCATCTCTCCATCTATTCCCCTGTGTTGTAGCTGGATGGTCAACAAGGCATGAGCTCTGTTTGGAATTGCGTCCTGATGTTGTTCCAATGCGGGAATGGTGGGAACATTGATGTGACACACAATGGGGTAAAAGCTGGTTTGAGAACACAATGCATGCGAACGCATTGATGAGTAGGTGTTGGTATTGCCACGGCTACCTCAGCTACTTCTCAAATCGAGTTAGTAGTTGCCTCTTGAGGATGCCCAGCTAAAATATGAGACCGAGAAGCAATGTGAACGAGCAGTAACTATCGTGGAAAGATTGATGCAGAGTATAGCTATCAAATGTGATTAGCAGTTTTGCAGACATCTCTGACCGTCGCATCGAGGTGGTTATGCAAGCACAATTGTGTTCGGTTAACACATTTGTCAGCGTCACATACACGAGACGTAAACTCTTTAGCTGTTGCTGATAACTAGGCACAGCAAACCGTGTGCCAAACAACAGAGCGAATTAAGGCCTGTACAGACATAAAAACGCAACTCTTTGTGCTGGTTCGATGCAACTGTTTGGGCTCCCGTGCATAAAAATTGCCATTTCATTGAGCGAGGCCAAACACTTTGCAATCACATACACTCAAGGCCGTTTACTTCGCCAATGGGAATGCTAAGTCCCCAATACCCTAGGGAACAGTCGCTAAATCGAGTTTGCAGATACCACTGATGGAGTTGGAAGACGCAATCCAAAGCCTCCAAATGCTGTAATCTTACAGCATTCGGCTAAAACCCTCAAATTTCCCATGCTATGCCACAGATGTTGCCGTGCATAAGGAAGGACTCTTAAACAACACAAGTACTTTGCCTGCGAGTCTTCTCCATTCAAAGATCTTGCCAGATGTTTTCTCCTTCGATTTGTTTGACTTATCTGCATTGATAAAGCCCACCAAATCGAAGCTCTATCAATGCTAGTGAGGCCGTGGCAGAATCGCGCGTTTCACAGGGAAAGCATCCAAAGTGAGCTCTGCAGCATATCAGTGCAAAAGTTGGAGTTGACGGTAGGGCGTAACCCCCCTTGACTAGAGCATGCTCAGCTTTGTTGTGTTGGGAATCGAATGGATGAAACCAATTTTCTGTTTGCTTGTTCTTCCACGCTGGAAGAAATATCAGCCAACTAACTTTGTCAGCCTAAAAATTTGACGCGACTGGGGCGATGCTTGACCATAATGTTAATGAACCCCATAGGAAGTGGGAGTGGATTCGAAATGAGACGTTCTGTTGATTATCAGCGTGTTCATGGAAGGACGTAGGAACACCAACCCTAAGCTGGTGTGAGGAAGAAATCACCGAAACGAAAATTGACCAGGTGACTTACGGCTAGAGTCGATTCCTTCAGCAATGGCTTTTTCGCAGAACACAAGATGAGGTGGGTGAGGAAGGTGAACGTCATAATCAGTCCCTATGTTACGGGATTTCGAATGGCTGATGCAGGATGTTGACCAAGGGCGGCAGCGGGCAGGGAGACAACGATATACACTAATAGTATAGTTAACTCCCGGGTTTGGCAGGCGGCTGCTGAGAGGCTCTGCCGTTGTACCACAGCTGAGCTGAACATAGTAGCGGTCGCCTCGCTATCTAGCCCTTCCACTCACCGGTACTACATATTCTGCTCCAGTGTTATGACCGCTTATGTCTTCAGGAATGTCGCAGGATAATACACGCAACTGCTAAGGGATAAGAAGAGTCCTTTGCTGACTGTCTAACAACTGCCAGAAGTCTTGGAATTTGCAATTTTAACTTCTACGTGCTATCCTCATTTGATTAGTTCACAAGTAACCAGCATTCCTCCTGTCATACGTATGTGTTTAGAAGACCTAGCATGGAAAACGAATGCTGTTTTAGTCTGACCAACACCGCTGTTAATGATCGTGCGCATTGCAAACCACTTCAAAGCTCACATAATTGACGGACAGAGGAGAAATTGTGTGCACAACCCCAATTGTAGTGATCCACAAACGCGTCTCTATTCAATCAGACCCGTCGCCCTTGTCGATAAGTAGTACGGGAGAAGATGTCAACAGAGTATTCCTATGATATGAGGCAGGCTAATCTACCACCACCGCTGTCACCATTGTCTTCAGGAGCAATTAGTTTTGCGGTCGCAGCCCTTGCCCCTGATTGTTCACGAAGATGAGGTGTACGAAACACCGCTTAACTGTCAACAGCGGCGTATACAAGCATTTGATCACAAGCATTTTGATGGCAGCAATGTCAAGAGTCCATCGGCATCGTAAAAATAATGGGCGGTAGCGTTCAAAAGCGATGGAATATCTAAACAAAGGGTTTGGCAAAGCGATTCGAGGAGCATAGTTTGGAGCACAATAAAGTGGTGCTCTTAGCATCCCCTTTGATCGGCATACTTCACCTGGGAAGAAAAGTACCTATATTTCCACCACCAGTCGCCTCTACTTCTTTTAAAGTTCATTGTAATGCTTTGTTTGATTACCAGCGTGTTCGTGGAGGGACGTAGGAACACCAATCTCCCTAAGCTGGTGTGAGGAGAAAATCACCGAAACAAAAATCGACCAAGTGACTTACGGCTAGAGTCGGTTCCTTTGGCAATGGCTGATGCAGGAGGTTGACCACGGGCAGCACCGGGGAGGACGACTATAACATACACTAATCGTATATTTAACTTCCGGGTTTGGCAGTGGGCTGCTGAGAGACTCCACCTTTGTGCCACAGCTAAACTGACCACGCTAGAGGCCGCCTCTCCCTCCTGCCCTTCCATTCACCGGTGCTGCACATTCCGACCCAGTATTGTGACCACTTTTGTCTTCAAGAATGTTTTGGCACATTACGCGCAACTGCTAAGGGATAAGAAGAGTCTTTTGCTGACTGTCCAACAACTGCCAGAAGTCTTGGAATTCGCAATTTTAACTTCTACGTGCTATCCTCATTTGATTAGTTCACAAGCAACTGGCATTCCTCCTGTCATATGTATGTGTTTAGAAGACCTAGCATGGAAAACGAGTACTGTTTCAGTCTAACCAACACCGCTGTTAATGATCGTGCGCATTGCAAACCACTTCAAAGCTCACATAATTGACGGACAGAGGAAAAATTGTGTGCAAAACTACGATTGCAGTGATCCACAAACACGTCTCTATTCAATCAGACCCGGCGCCCTTGGTGATAAGCAATGCGGATGAAGATGCCAACACATTATTTCTATGATATGAAGCAGGCTAATCTACCACCACCGCTCTCACCATTGTCTTCAGGGGCAATTAGTTTTGCGGTGGCAACCCTTGGCCCTGCTCGGACGCAAAATTGAGACGCAAGCAACACCGTTTAACTGTCAACAGCGGTGTATACAAGGATTGGATCACAAGCATTTTGATGACGGTAATGCCAATAGTCCATCGGCATCCTGTAAATGAAGGGCGGTAGCATTCAAAAGTGATGGAATATCTAAACAAAGGGTTTGGCAAAGTGACTTGAGGAGCATACTGTGGAGCACAATAAAGTGATGCTCTTAGCATTCCTTTCGATCGGTATACTTCACCTGGAAAGAAAGTACCTGCATCTCTACCACCAGTCTCATATACTTCTTTTAAAATATCATTGCAATGCTTTGTCTGGTTGTTCTGACTGCCGGTTTCGGTTTCAGACTGCGGTGGCCATCTTGCCCTAGCCCAGTAGCCCCGATCCCTCTCTCTTTGCCGATTATACATATTCTGCCTTAGAATTATACCTTCTTTTGCCTTCAAGGAAATATCAGCACGCCAAACTCATAACTCATGTTCACCGATTTGGGCTCATGTAACTTGGGAAGCCCATAACTAGCTCCGCTTGTGTTGCACTAGAGCTACTGGTCCCAACCTCATTGTGGTCATCACGGCTGAAGCTACTTCGCTGACTTGCAGATCTATAGCTATTTTAGGGGTGACATGGAAGTCACTTTTGTTTGCACCAGCTGATGGTACACAATATGACCTCAAGAAGCAGTGTCTCTTAAAGATGATGGCACCCGCCTAAGCAGCATGGTGATAGGGATCTCGAAATCGCACCGACTCACATTTTGAGCACTGGGGAAGGAAGGCGAGATTGGTTGGCCTTCTAAGTGGATGCTTTACTGACCAGTGAACGGTAGAGAGCATAGACCACCATAAGGCTACACCAAGTCAGTGAGATTGCCTATCCCAAAAACCAGGAAGTAGAACAGTTAAAACTTATCGGTGATATGGTACCAAATGTTATCAGTGCCTTCAACTTGAAGGGGCATGGTGACATCAACTGCATTATAGTCGTCAAGGGAGATGTAACCAAGGTGGACGTTATGTATGCCTCACGAAAGAGAAGGGGAACTGCTTGTCTTACACGTGTTGCCTCTTTGACCACGTCCATTAGCCCTCTGACCGTACCTCGCATAGGTGACAAACCAGTCTGCCCACTGGTGAAGCCAATGGTGGCTGTTGAAACGCTTCAAGAGGCCGTGCTTCACTTAGTTCCGCTACCATCACATGTATCTTCGAGACAAATGCGGCTTTCAATTGAAATCAACAACGCCTCAAATGCTCAATTCTATCTCATTTCACCCAAAAACCTTAGGTTATGTGTCTCGCAGTCCATGACCCTCGTTGGTCTGGCAAAAGGCAGCTTTCCTATAAAAAAGCATTTATTCTTGAAGAGAAGAGCGCATGAAAGCTGTCAAGGTAGAAATTTTATTTCTTGAGACCTCTACAGTACTCGTCCAGTGACGCCCGAATTTGTCCTTGTCTAGATGAAAAAAAGGCAATTTTCTTCCAGCAGAATATACCAAAACCTACATTTCAGCACTGTTTCATTACAGGCATTTGCGAGTTAAGCGATTTGTTTCCCAATTAGGTCTTCTTCGAAGAATTTGTGTACAAATTTTATTCCTTTCTTAGTACCCTTTCCAACGTCCTTCTTTCCACCTTTACTAAAGACAAAAAAGAGTTTTAATTAAAGCATGTAGTAGGTTGTGCATGAGGCTATGTGGACACTCGAAACAGGCACCCACCCGGCCAAAACCATCACTACGAAAACAGCGAGAGCAAGAAGCACAATGTAGGCACGCATTCTACAGGTTGTTCAGTTACAAGTGTAGTCGAGACCGTCTCTTATATGACCAGCACTGGCTTATGTTTATCGCATGCATTTCGGCCAAAGTGTCCTCCATGGATGCCTCGTAATTGGCCCATTACTTGTCAACGTCATTGCAGCTCGCGGCATTTCGGCACATGAAAGGGAAGTAGATAGTGTTGTTCCTTTTACTCCATGTGCGTCTAGTGCCTTCACTTCAAAGTGCTTGCCTGCTATAAACAGTTGTTCATTCTTCTAATTGCGTCAATCGTGCTTGTGGCTCTTGCAACTTCCTCAAGTGCCCCAATGATGCCACTTCCTGTTGACGGTGAGCAACGAGTTAACATAAACGCGGTGTCTAAGTTGATCTTAAATGAATCAATCTCTGCATGTGGCTTGGTCCTATTCGGTAAGCAGAGAAGCGGAGGAAATATTGTGTGGTCACACCATTGTCTTACTTGTATAACTAGCGCGAACAAATCGTGACGACCTTCTACAGGCACTTTACGAATGGAGCCACATGAATGGTTAATAAGATCGATGCAGAACACGAGGCTGTGCGAGTCCTCTATGACAGGCGCCATTCTCACCACTTCTGCTGGAGGTTGTAGTCAGAGCAATCCGTTGCAACGCAGCGCATGAATATGGTAGGAACGTCTATTAATCAAAAGTCAAGCACTAACTGGCATCAAGAGGTGCGATTTGGGCTTCAGTGGAGACACTGAATATCGAGAAGTGCCACATAATTCTGCAGGCCGCTGCTGATCTTTGCATCCATCAGCCGCAACATCCAATAGTGTTCCAGCAATGAGAAAAGTCCTCTTTTTCGCAGACAAGTTGGAGGACAATGTGCATTACATTTAAGCGCTGAATTCTTAACATTGTTCTCCTTTTCAGAAGGCACACACGTTATTTCATGAGGTATTTAAGCTACACTTTACGCCTGGTAGTGTGTTTAGATCGGCTACTAGTGCGCTATGTCCTTGTAATGACGCACCTGTTAACTATAGGGCTGAATGAAGGTTGACCTAGTAGAGATGAGCATTCGTCGTGACCTCAGCGAATGGGCGAGTGTTGGGCCTACTTAAGCGCATCAGTAGCATAACTGCAGCTTGACCAGAGCTACCTGCCTTTAATGGGATTGGATAACTCATAGCAACAGAAATGCTACATGGTGGTAGTGACCACACAAATGTGTTCCTTCAGCATTTAAACGCACGATAATCATAGTTCAATGACAGTGGTTTGGATTTCGGTAGCGCCGATCAGGTCAAGCATTTCGTGTATGAGGTGAATGTGTTCTGTAACTTCATTCCTGAAATTTCACGTGAAAATAAATGAATTTTCTAACGAGTAGACCAAAAGAACTGGAAACATTGCATTTGATCCATGGCCTTGTAATTGCTGTTTTCGCATGAAGTGTCTCCCCTCCTTACCATTTACTGTATGGCTTCGCTCTTTCTGTATAACCGCTCCTGAAGACTAGATTTGAACTGGTCCCATGACGCGTAGGGAACAACACCGATTGGGTACTTGCTAAGCTCAAATAACCTGCACTTAAAAGTTTTAGGGACATTGCACCGAATTCCAGACATGGCTTTGGATGGAGTGTCCAAGTAAATCGTGACTTCATGGGAGAGATATTAACGAAACTCGATAACAGTAAAATAGGAATTGCAGTCAGCATACACGAGTTGGAACCAGTTAGGAGAGGTCGTGTAAAAGGTGCTACTTTCATCAATTCCATAGACTTCAAAAATGAATCTTACTAGCTTTTACCCCATCGTGAGCCACATCGGTGTTTCCATCATTCCCGCATTGGAACAACATCAAAGCGCATTTCCAAATGGAGCTCATACCTTGTTGACCATTCAGCTGCAATACTGAGGAACAGACAGAGAGATGAGGTGGAACCACACGTGGGCTACAATTTGGGCAACGCAGTCTCGAAGGTGAGGAATGAAATGGTGGTACGATTGTCTTCGACGAGTCCTTTCTCCATCTTCACAATTCTTGGAGGTGTCAATGATACTTATCCAACATCGGTTGCCAAGGCTGGTGATAAGTAATAGAAGGACATGCCCAGTGCATTTAGTCACGATATGCTGCAGACCAGCAATCGTAGTCCATAATCAACAACGAAGCAGTGCATTACAACCATTGCATTGGGGCAGGAAATACCTTGCTTCAGTCCAAGTAGTGCTGAGTGGCATCATTGCCTGCCCTTCTCTTCAAATGCATGCTTTCTCCAGCTACAGATACTTCATTCCTGGGTCACCTTGCCTTGGAAGAAAGTTCATTTTTACACAAGCGGGTGCAGGGTAGCCGCAAGTGCACAAACGTTACAAGCAGGATCACGCAAAGTTATCAAACCGAAAGGGACAAAACTGCTGGTTCGTTCGAATGCCTGAGTGTGTTCAATGAGACTGATTAGAGATTGACCAAAAGGGAGATTTTACTACAGGCTCGCCAACAAACACATTCTGGTGCTTAATTATGGCCTTCCAAATATCGCTCGGCTGGGGTGTTGAGTTGGTGCGCTAGTTGAGGGATTTGGTTCACGTATTGGTGAGGGCATACCTGGATGCCCAGCTGCGCGACCCTGCCCCAGAGCCATACCGTAGTACCTCAGGTCCTTCCACACGCCGCAATGCCTCTTCGCCTATTCGCCTCCTCCTCCTCCTCATCATTATCTAATATCCTGTCTTTCTCGGTCTTTAGGAAGGTCTCCAAGTTCTGTATTGGTAAACATCGATGACACTCCAAACGAAAATTGACCAGGTGACTTACGGCTGAGTCGATTCCCTTGCTAATAGCTTTCTTGCAGATTGCAAGATGGGGTAGATGAAGAGGTGGACGTCATAACTAGCCCACATGTTACGGGATTTCGAATGATTGCTATCCGTGGCAAATACACTTCATTCGCATTGCTACAGTTTGTTACGAGCGGTTACATCGGGACAGAAGTCACTTGCCGTCGCGTCCGCCTACCGCTATCACCAATGTAGAGTTCCAGGACTTCCTTATGGGCTTAAGAAGTTGTAGAACGAGGATGGAACACGTCCTGGAGGCCAGCCCATGACAAACGTCTCCGCTTGACTTCCACAAAATACTTGCCAAGAATTGCCTAAATTAGAGATTTAAGTTCCCTAGAAAGCGACAAGGGTAAAGCTGCGATTTCACCCCCTGCAACACTACCCAACGATTTCACATCCGTGTTTATCTCCTTGAGTGCTCCTTTCAAGGGCCCACAAAGCCCACGGTGATGAATCCGAAATGTTATTATTCCTCAACAGTTGGGAGCCAGTGGAACTGACGAGTAAGCATGTACAGTGGGTAATGCATTTGACAGGACAGCCAAAAGCGCATCTTCACTCTGAACAACAATGGGGTAGCAATACAGTAGCCGCAATTGTTCTTGGCGTTTATTGGTGCCAGTAATACTTCTTGCGGAAGAGCACGGAGGATCGAAAGATAGGCTGCACTCTCTGCCGCTGAGGAGACAAGTGGATATTAACCTAAAGCATGTTATCCAGTATTCATAGACCATGCCACCTCTTGAGTGGGGAGGGTCCGCCAACGCTGGATGACAGAGTGTCAAGAGACATCTTCACTACGAATCAGTAGTAGAAGTGTGATAGGCGTATGTCCACGGCGAGAGTGTCCCTCACTCCTGGCAGGAAGCACGTTTGTCAACAACCATGTTAACAATTGTCCTCCGGTCTCACCCACAAAGTCCATTTCAACGACATTATTAATACAGTGTGGTTGGTGTGCCACACTGCGCGCGTAGCTCTTTCGTTTCCGCTTATTCAAGTGGCTAGTTCTGTCAGCGATTAAAGGCCAACAATCATCGGAAAGTGAGTGTCCCTGCTTTCGCCACTCGAAATAGCAATGAGGGCAAAGAGTTTCATTGTCTGCGCACGTTCGTGGTCTAGTGGATGGATAAATGCGCCAGAAAGCTGTCGACTAGATGCTATCACAGTGGAGGGCGAAAAAAGCTTCAACTCAGGAGTGAGTTTGCATTACTCGTGCATAGTTTTAGCATTGTTCTATCATTTTCGGTGTTTCTGTGATGCATTCACGCGCTGGAGGAGGAGGGTGTGGCAACGATTCCTCTCCTCTTAGTAGTGCTTACACGTAGACTGCCATCGCGGTGCTGCATGGCAGCATGCACCGCACGCGCACTCATCATTTGTGTAGCCAACACTCATTCAGTGTGATCGGAGGAAGCAAAAGGAATGAAACACTTCCCTCTCTGTGGGGACACTGTGCCACAAGAGAGCATCATCTCCTTCCCTAATCCATACTTGCGGACTGCACTGCCCACACCTCACCTTCTCCCATCACCGAAGAAGGCGCAATGGAGCAGACATGGTAGTAGATGGTCGGATTACATATCCATTTCACATACTGGGACAGAAATTGCTCTGGCGACATAGGGAAGGGCTAGGAAGCTACTGTCACAGTCAGGAGTTTGCGTCGTCCATTCGCAGTGCACTGGTGGAGCTTTAAGTGCCTACTTCATCTTAATCAAGGCATACAACAAACAACCCAAAGAGTGGCCACACCTTCTTGCTTCATTGGGTGGCATCGTCGGCGATCGCCTTGCAACCGAAGAGTCACCTGGGAAGCAAAGGCTTGACAGCCGGACAGATGAATGCATTGATGAATGGATGGGTAGATGGAGTGAGGAGTAAATGGATGGAGGTGGTGATGACGGGACCGGTTGTATGTCAAGGCGTTTAGGGACCAGACATGCGAAAGACGCGAATCTGGCGGCCAGGTGGTGTCTTGGTGGGCAGAATTGACGGTCGCAATTGTGAGAGGGATTTAATCAGGCTGTGAGAGCCCTCATCCACAAAGCTCTATGATGAGATAGGCATTGACTTGAATGCAGTTCTTGCTGCCCAAAACGCTGGTTAATGAATCGGACCTTCCAAACTCTACCGCATCCATCAGCTCATAAATCCAATAATGAATGTGATCACAAACCCAACGTCAGAGATTGAGAACTGAATGTTGTGCAGGGTGGCCTTGGTCGCTACAGCCAATCGTCTTCCAGCTCTTCTACACATCCACCTCCTTCTCTGACAGAATGACCAACACCGGCTTCATTAACCACGACGGAATCACAGATTAAGGCTGTTTAAGTGATTGGAAACAAGATGCACGCGAGTGCATTGATGGGTGTTTGATGTTATTGCCACGGGTGCCTCAACACTTGCTCTGCCCGCAGTCATAGTTGCCTCTTGAGGTCATCCAGGTGATAGGAGAGGCTGAGAGGAAAGGAATGAACAATCGACTGCTGTGAATAGACTGATTAACAGGATGGCTATTAGGGGAGAATTGCAGTCTCCTAGGTGGCTGCTAACCTATCCCATCATGCTCATGGTGCACACCTGATTCACACAGGAAAGCAGGAGGTTTTGACTGCTTTGGTAAATCACCTGAGGTAAGGTTAGACAGTGAAATGCTGCAGTGCTAGTGCACACAATATTCAGTCCCTTCGACCGACGCACGTGTCAGCGCACGCATGTGTGACACATATATTTAGCGAAACATGTCCCACAATTAACAGCATTATCTTGACCCTTAATAAGTCTTCCTTGCAGTTTAAAGTATAGTTTGCTGCAAACAGCTGACATAAACTTCAAACCTATATGCGTCACGTATGTGTGGCGCTAAACGTACTTGTCAATTATGGTGATTTTGCTGAATTATTTCATTATCCTACTTGGCATTAGAGGAAGCAATAAGGTGACACTCATGTCAATAGGATGCTCTTTTCGCCTTTTCCCTACGCGATGGGTGCGCATGAATTTGCGGTGACAAGTTGGTTCTGTCCGGGAAGACTATTAGGCCTCCCTGAAGCCTGCGCTCTGACATCGATGTGTTGCTAAAAGCGGCATATTCTGCACATCGCTCTAATAGATTGTTTAATTCTTCATTTTAGTCAGGTAAACACAAAGGCTACGCCATTTTACCTTGCTTCTTGCTTTAGCAGCATTACCTCCCAACCATGCCATTTGCCTCCCAGACCATTTGTGCGTCATGTTTACACTTTATTCCATAGCCATCTGGCTCTTATAACGTCAAAAGATCTGGGCTGCCTACAATGCTTAACTAATATGCAAATCTGTAAAACCATGTTAATCTTCTCTCCACGGACCAAGTGATCTTCTGATGCACACAAGGTACTGCTATACCTTTCCAAATAAGAATTTACCCATAGTGTCGGGTTTGTCGAGCAGTTGTACTTCACTTCGCTACAAGAAAGGAGAGCCAACGTGTGCACGTGTGAAAAGTGAATAACTGATTAATGAAGCGTAAGTGCAGGCAAGCTGTGGAGGCTGCGGAATGTAATTCATTTGGTTACTCTTGCGGGTTAACCGCTAAGTAGATAAGTGATTACGATGGACCTCACTTTGAGATGTGCACACAAATCCATCCTTACAATCTAACAAATAAATATCATGACCAACTATCTGAGGTCATTTTGCCTGGATGGCAGAAAACACCATGGTTTCTTTCTCATTAGTAAAAATATAGCTTCACCAAGGACCCACATTGTGGAATAGCTCATTTGGAAGGGTCAACATCGAAAAAATATGTAGCTTGATGAAACAAACTTCGTTCACGGCCTCCCTAAGTGTGTAAAGAATACCTGAAGTCAAAACACAGCAATATGAAGTGTAGGGCATTAAAATGGATGCAATGCCTTTAATAAAACAAGTTTGGGCATTTATGGTGTTTGACTCGCGTCTCCTCTCCCATCTGCTTCATTGAGCGATGTGATGGCCTGCATTGAGGTAGCATGGATGATTGCGGAAGGTGGCACAGAAAAGGAGAGTTGCCCATTGTGCGTGCCATGTGCCTGAACATGTCATCGGGCTGAACCAATGGGATTATTATTCGTGGTACGGTTTCATTATGGCTAAGAATGCTATCACCGGCATAAGTTAAAAACGCCTTAATCCACACTTTTCTCTTTCAGAAGCTGTAGCAAGACACTATCCTGGACTCACTACAGTCTCATTAAGTAACCTCGAACTGAATGCCTACAAGAATGCGCTCTCTCAATTTTAGCCACCTTGACAGCCTTTTCATTGCCCAAAAACATTTTCATTTTCCTTGCACTTCTATTAATCCAATTTATGCAAGTCAAATTTGGCTTCAAAAGGACGAAGAAGCCTGCATGGTGCGCTCATCGGTACTCTCGTAGACATAACCATCATTAGAAAATCGCCGACCAATTTTTCAGCATCACACGACTGTCCTCCTTTACCTGCTGGTTAAAAACAGTTCACTTCAACTAACAATCCCTGCGCTTATAAAAGCATTCAGAAGTGAAAAGACCAGAACAGCGACTCTGAACGCGTAAGCAATCAACAACGGCGACTGGAAGCTAAACGCTTATACAAGACGGTGGCGAGCCCCTCACTAACCAGTCGCACTAACCGAAGTGAGAATAAAGCTAAAGGCGTCTATCTTTCTTGCTCTTGCCATTTTTGTCATTACCGTTGTTGCTGCCCCTGCCGAGTAAGTATTCTCCACTCTCTTTGCATAAACCAACTGGAAGCTTAATTGGCCTCGTAAAGTTCTCTGATCTGTTCCTATTTTCCATTAGTGATAAGGTGCGTGTGAGCCAAATATCCTGCGCCTTTTGTTAAAAGCTACACTGCTGCCTTGTGTTCAGGAGCACGCTTTATGTTGTTTGGTTAATAAATGCTATTTCTTCCCTTGTAGGGGCAGGAGGATCTGAACATGGTAATGATGAAGCAATTAGGAGAGGTGCGTCGCTTATTCACAGAGGACTCCTGGGTTGGAATTACCAGCCAATTGCAAGAGATGATCGCTATGGCCGAAGCTATCTGACAGCGAATAAGAAAACGCCTTGGCGAATACTTAAAGGGCCTTTAGAACAAGCAGATTGGCGCTTCACCAACAAGACAAAGAGAATTAATAGAAGGATCTATTTTACTGCATCCATAGACTCCTTGGATAATCGAGGGCAACTGAGGAGATGCGTGACCCCTCTCGGCAGTTCGGATAAGCCTTGAGTTTTCCAACGGCTTGAAAACTAAATTTGGAGCAAAAGTTTTGCCAAGCATTAGCGTTTCCACAAGGAGACGTTGGAAAAATCCGCATTGAAGCGTTTCCAGGTGGTTCATGGCAGAGACCAGGAAGATGGAGATGTGCCAAAGGTGAATATCGTCGACAGCCCTTCTGTTATGGGATGTCAGCAATTTGTCCCATCCGTAGCACATGCACTTCCTTCGCACCGCCACAGGTTTCCATCAGCGGTACAGATCGAGATTAAAGTCCGTTAAAGTTAGGCCCACTTTTAGCTGCCACCGAAGCTGCGTCCCGAGACGTCCTTGAGGGCAAGAGGGGTATAATACTAAGGCAGAATTGCATATCAGCAAAGAGAGAAAGATTGGAGCTACTGGCATAGTCCTGAGACAAGCCCATCTAGTTAGTGCAAGATGGCCACCGCAGTCTGAGACCGACATCGGTAGTCATAACAACCAAAAATGATCTTTTAAAAGAAAGTAGGGCGACTGGTGGTGGAAATGCAGGTACTTTTCTTTCCGGTGAAGTATGCTGATCAAAAGCGATGGATGGTACATGCTCCAACTCACTCCGAATCACTCGATCTACACAACACGAAAATGACTCAAGAGAGTGTAAGTGGGCAGTGCTGGACAACTGCTACATTATGAAGGCTAGCATCTACAGCTTGTTGTAAGATTGGTAGGGGAAAGCCTGCAAAGCACCCATAAAATGCCCTGAGGTCGTAAAACTACAATCAAAATCTCCAGCCATGTTGAGTCCAGTCTCTTATGGAAAATGCTTGAGATTCAAAAATATCCTTAACCGCAGAGAGAGGTTTCGTCCTGTGGCAGTGTGGTGCTAAACTTGACTCTCGTTACAAGGCAGCATAATGTCACCTCGGGGAGTGACGTACCCGGACACATTCGTGAGAGGCGTGAAGAGCGTAATTGCATTGAGCGTGCCCAAATTTGTCCCACTTCGTCCCAGTTCGACTTCTAGTAGAATTGCTGGTAACAGTGCGAGTTGTGATCCGCCCCTCCGTCCCTCCGTCCATCCCCTTGCCATCGCCACTTCCTCTTCCACATGAAAACCCCTCTAACTGCCTTGTGGTGGACTCCTCTGCTTCTTTGGCACCACAGTTATTTAGGGTTCAAATGCATTTCCCTTTCTGCGTAGATCGCCTAGTCACTTAGTTGGCGGAATAGTGGTGCTGATTCATCGTGAAGAGTTATAGGGTACGCCACTTATTGAGGTGTAGCAAATGCTGATGCCATAGGCGAGGCGGACACTTCGGGTCTCACCCACTCACTCCCTCACTCACTCACAAACAGGTGTTTCCTCGGTGGTGCCGGACATGCATTAGGAGGGATATTGGATGGAACGGAGACAAATGAAGAGTGGCAGTGTAGTGTTGTAGAGGGTAACTGGTGAATTGGTAATAAATGTGTGCTTGTCACATATGTGGGACGGAGGGATGAAATGCGACAATTGTGAGTTAAACAAAACAACCAACCTCAGTAACGCATGACGTCAGTGCATATAAATCCCTTCCAGTCGGATGCGCTTTCCGCCTGCTACCAACGTGTTACCGCAAGACTTCCTTGAAGGGCAGAGAAGGCATGGTACGAGGGTAGAACACAGCGGGTGTAGGGCTACTGACACGGTCTGGATGCCAGCTCCGTGAATCGTCTGCTTTAACTTGATAAAAATACATTTTCCAATAATACGCACACTAGAGATTAATGACCTCCAAAACGAAACGTCTGTAGAGCTGCGATTCCAACATTTACAACATTACCTCTACGATTTCATACCTTGTTTATCACCTTGAATGCTGCTTCCAAGGTCCCACGAAGCGCACGTGATGAATCGAATTGCTACGATTCCTCAACAGTTGAGAGCCAGCAGAATTGACGAGTAAGCATCACAGTGGGTAATTTGTTCGTCCGGGGTAGCAATGCAAAGCGCCAAATCTTTGGACCCGTTAGTGGAGGACATGTGGCCCTAATCGAATCCTAGGTAAAGTTAACGTTCCGATTCTTGTACGTAAAGTACCTCGGATGTGAATGTCTCTTGACTGTAGGACTGGCAAATAGGTGAGAGGCTCATATCAAAATCCTAGGAGGGGAGAATCTGCATGCGAATTTATTTCCCAATTTACTAGAAAGGTTTAGAATTAGTCGACGTTTCCCAAAGTGCCTCATTGATGCGAAGTAGGGTTTTCAACCACAGTAATACAACTGTTTACAAAGGGACATTTGTGATCCATTGCTTTCGCAAAACGGATTGCAATCCGCAACCCCACAGCATCTCTTAATGGTTGTAATGAACTGCTTCGTTGTCGATCATGGACCACGATTGCTGATCTGAATCATATTGTAGCTAAATGCACTGGGTATGCCCTTATGTTACTCATCACCAGCCTCGCAACCGATGTTGGAAAGCTATCATTGACCCCCCTGCTTTGCCTAACAATGGAAATGTTGTGGGCAGAGAAGAGTACCTCCAAGAGTTGTGAAGATGGAGACAGAGCTCGTGGAAGACAAACTGTACCACTATTGAATTCCTCACCTTCGGCAAACCATGCTGCCCAAATTGTAGCCACGTGTGGTTTCCCCTCATCTCTCTGTCTGTTCTTCTGTATTGCAGCTGAGAGGTCAAAGGTATGAGCTCCATTGGAAATGCGTCCTGAACTTGTTCCAATACGGGATAGTGGGCACACTGAGTGACTCACGATGGGGTAAAAGCTGGTGCGATTCATTTTTGAAGTCTATGGATTTGAAGAAAAGAAAGTAGCATCTCTCACACGACCTCTCCTAATGGTTCCAACTCGTGCATGCTGACTGTAATCCCTACTTTAATGTTACCGAATTTCGTTAATTTCTTTTCCATGAAGTCACGATTTACTTAGACATTCCATCTGAA